>VZTL01002747.1:569-58702 GCA_013400535.1 Scopus umbretta | reverse complement strand
TCCCCCTGCATCCAATAAAGAAAGGATGGTTTAGCCCTCCTTTTGTTGCTAATGTATTTATAGAAACACTTTTTATTTTCTTTTACANTTGTTGCTAATGTATTTATAGAAACACTTTTTATTTTCTTTTACAGTAGTAGCCAAATTAAGTTCTAGTTGGGCTTTGGCCCTTCTAATTTTCTTCCTGCATAACCTCCTGACATCCTTGTAGTCCTCCTAAGTTGCCTACCCATTCTTCCAAAGGTCATAAATGTTCCTTTTTGTCCTGAGTTCCAGCCAAAGCTCTCTGTTCAGCCAGGCCAGTCTTCTTCCCTGCCAGCTCATCTTTCAGCACATGGGGATGGCCTGCTCCTGTGCCCTTAAGATTTCCTTCTTGAAGAAGGACTCCTTTGCCCTTCAGGACTGCGTCCCAAGGGACTCTGTCAACCAGTCTCATAAAGAGGCAAAGATTGCCCTTCAGAAGTCCAAGGTAGCAGTTCTGCTGACCCCCCTCCTTATTTCTCCAAGAATCAAAAACTCTATCATTTCATGATTGCTATGCCCAAGACAGCCTCCAACCATCACATCACCTACAAGTCCTTCTCTTGTTCTGTTCTGCGTACCTCCTCCTGGTCACACCCCGAGGCTATGATGTCTGCAGGCAAAATGTGTTCCTTTAAATAAGATTAACTGCCTGTGATAGTATGGAGAGATTACCATATGGATTTTAACCCTTTGAGTGTCCTGGGACAAACTGTCTATGGGAGCCCCTCCAGCATGCAGAGTGCTGCCACTGTTGCTTGCCAGCATGTGTTCTATTGAGTTGGCAGGCATGTGGAAAATGATGACTGAATATCAATCTGATATATTGTCACGCTTGGTAATTATTCTGTCAAGTGTCTTGTGAGAGGAGAGAGAGGGAGAAAGAGACATGGAAAACCGGGCAAAGACTGTTGTTCCTGTAAATATCTTTGAGCTTAATGCTGGTAATTGCATAGTGATAAGAAGGACCAGTGCTTATAAGCCTGATTTTAATTGATTGTAAAATCAGCCTAGTGAAGGAAATGTCTAGAAAAGAAATTGTGTGGAAATTTTATTTCTGGTACCGTTTGCCAGGTGTTTGAGAACTTCAAAAAGAATTGATGACTAAAAAACCCAAATCAAACAGTTTTCATTTTAATGCAGTTTTTTCCATCTCTTTTCTTAATCTACAAACTTGAATTTGATAAGAGAGGGTTGTACATTTAAAAAAATGCATTAGTTGATTACAGCTCACTTCCTGGACCCAATGGATCTCTGCACCTCCTCCTGTTAGTAAGCATCCCCAGAAAATTCCCTATTTTTGAGTTTGAACCAAAGAAGGCTTTTATGACATTTCATGTAAATGTATTTACCTGAAATAATTGCTCAGAAGTGATCTACAGGATTTAGACTGCTCAGAAGTACTCTGTAGGATTTAGGCTGTGACAGCCAAAGGATTTAGACTGTGGTAGTGTTCTCTGTCTCAAAAAAGAGAGCAAAGAACTTACAACCAAATGGATCTGTAGTAATCTGATTAGACCAAGCTTGCACCTTATGTATAATATGCATAATAATATAGCTCTGATTTCCTGTAGAATTTTTAACTCACTCATATTATAGTATTGTTCCACAATTACTGGAATACTTGTGAAATGTTTACATTTCACAGATTCATTTCACATTTCAGATTACTGCACAAAAACTAAGCAGTATTTTTGAGAAGTTCAACCAAAAACGTGGAAGGGGACTGTGTCTTTCAAGTACCTGAAAGCAGCTAGTTAATAGGGTGATTTGTTCATTATTCGAAAGGTGAGGGGAAGAGCATTTGTAAGACTAATCTTTCATGCAAGGATAAGTTAGATTAATGGTTTACAAAATGTTCTGGGTAAAGTAACTCTTTTACCTGCAGGGTTTTATGTAGGCAGGCATGTGAGAAGTCTGTTTGCAGTACTGCAGTGTTGGCATGCACGGGTTATTTAGATTCATACCTGCAAAGCCAGTAGTGATTTCCTGCCATCAGAATGAATTTGAAACAGATTTCTTTGCTCTTTCCAAGAGACATAATCTGTCAGAAGCCCACCTGTGGAAGACTTGTTCTTTCTTTAACCTTCACAATTTTGAAGCACATGGTTTCCAGAAGGATGTTAAAAGAGCGTTAAAGGACTTTGGTCAAAGCATAAAACCAGATTCCTAAGTCTTAGATTCTCTGTCTATATCTAGCACAGAGATCCTGTGTGGCCTGGAGCTTGTTATCTATCTTTTCATGTGCCTCAGATTCACTTCCTCTGAAACTGTAAAGTTTGTCCATCTCCCAAGTAAGCAGCTGAGTATTAAAACTCCTTTTTACTCTAGGAAAGTACATGTATGGACAAGAGAGGGCTGGGATCTTCACTTCATCACTTCTTGTGTCACACTATCAAATTATCAGTTCCTAAGGCTAATTTGAGATGGACACAGTTCTTGGAGATGCCAAGCATCCACATCTTCTACTAACCAAGGTGGCAGCAGAGAAAAGTGAACATCTGGGAGAGCCCAGAGAATCGGATCATACTGTAGAACAGAGTCAGCGTAGATAAACACACACAGCAGCCAATTAGCTGGATAAACTAGCTAAAATTCAGTCAGAATTGTTTTTGCTATAGGTGTAGAATGACTATATAAATCAGACATTTCCCTTCCTTGCAATCCAAATAATTACAAGAGAATGTATATGGAGCTTATTCCCTTAAACGTGGTAGAAGCAATGAGCAGCCAGCCCTTTCGCTGCCCTCCGTTTCCAGGATTGCTTTTCCAGAGAGTTCTTGTCATAAGAAGCTCAGACTTTCCACCCCAGATGAAGGTGACTAGGCTTATTCTACCATCTGTTTCCTTCTTTCACAGTCTCTGGTGCTGTGGCTTTCAAGAGGCACAAGGAGACCTCTCAGACCATGTGCCTTGGCTGTGGCCATGCTTTGCCATATGGCCAATTGCCCAGGGCAGCAACTTCTAGAAACTCCCATTCTCTCTTACTACAAAGGGCTTTAATTGTCTCTTCCGCTCAGTCATAAATGTGTCTTGCACATGTGGCGGGTTGAATAGAGTCTCCGGTTGTATGGCAATGAAATGCTTTTCAGATGGGAACTGCCCATATAACAAGCTATAATACTTTGTCACATTCTGTAACAACAAGCTTGACATAAGCTTCAAAAAAGGCCTGACCTGGCTCTTGCTCAAGTTGATGCAAAGTAACTTGCTGTCCTTACGTGTTCTTATTTTTGTTAAATACTAGCAGAAGGAGCAAGAAATTCAGGGACACACATTCAAAGATGTTCAGTAAAGAGTACACAGAGACTTTTCTCTGTGTGTCACAGACAAGGACCTTAGAAATGTTCAGTTAATGTTTAAACATACCATAATAAGATGCTGTCCAAAGCAGTCGCTCCCTGCATGCTGTTTTCAAGCTAAGCACCCAGGGATGTCTTAAACTGTGAAAAAAACATTGAAGACTGGGATAGGAAGCCCAACAGTGCCTCAGACCGTCATAGCTGTACAAGAAGATGACAGTGGCCAGTACTTAATGGTTTCTTGAGCAACTATTGGAGATGAGTACCAAAAAGATGTTCACTGCTTTTTCTCAACAACCCTTTTGAAAATAAGAATCAAAGAGTGGTTGGAGAGATCGGTGGTTGTTAAAGCGGAAGCCATGCAACACTGTAGGATCAGCACTTGAATATATATGGTCTGAGTTCATTTAACTCCACACACCTCTGTAAAGGCTTCCCATTCTAACTGAGGGAAGAACATGCTCCCTATTTCTTTTCCTATTAGAATAATTACAGTATATTAAGACACACCAGGCAGGTCAGAGCAAATCCTGTTTGGATTTTGCATTTCAACTGCACATTATGCACTTGCATTGTAATATATTCAAACTGACAGCATCGTTATGGTGAATTAATCTAAATTACGTCTAGACATATATTTACAACAACAAGCATCATAGAGACTGTTTGGTGGCTGACTGCTCAAAGGAATTAAACAAGACAATCCCAGGCTTAAACCTTACAAATAAATGACTAAACTTAAAAATGGTGGAATAAATGAGTTTAGGCCATGCTTCAGGAGCAATACCAAAATCTTCTCCCTAGAATTTTACTAGCTTACATGTTCCTTCACTAGTTTACCATTTTAATTATCATCCCCTCTGCTGCAGGGACATAGCCCTGCTGCAATGCTATCGCAGGCTCAGAAGCCCGCACAGGGAGAGTGCGGGGAAGTCACAGAAAGTCATACAAAGCACTACATGATTTCTGCTTCTGTGCAGTAAAAATGCCTGGATATACCCAAACTTTGAAAGATTATTGTGAATGTCCTATGGCTATTTTAAGTCAGGTGTGTCAGGAAGTTTCGCTACAATTTTAACATTAGTAAAGTTAGTAAAGACATAAATTAGCATTGTTCCACTATGAGTGGTGATGGGGGAGAAGATGGCTTGTAGTTCACATTGTTGTTATTTGTTTTTTGTAAGGAGAAAGGCTTTAGGAACAAGGCTGATTGCTTTTAGCACTTTACTCCTATAGATAATAACTTTATTACCCAGTTGTAATAAATCCTCAACACTGCCAGTGGATCATGTAATTAATTGTAATTTTATAGACGGAGTATATACAGTACTTCATCCTAAACTCACTGCAGGGTAAAAGCTTGCAGCTGCAGGGTGAGGGACAGCATATGAGAGGTTTGGTGTTTTGCCAGTGGCAGTAGCTGTGACTCTCAGGAGAGCTCTTGGGTCAGCTGGGCACGCAGGAGATACCTAACCCAGTGTCTGTGCAGCCTGAGGAATCTCCATGTTATCAGAAAGAACCGTGCTGCTCTGTCACGACAGCATTCCCCTGTGGCGACACGGGGACAGCATGTTCCCAGTGGGGAAATGACATGATTTCTCCCCTGGCAAGGGGTTAGTGACAGGGGAGGGACTGCCTCTGCCAGCCCGTTTGCTTTTGAGATCTCAATCTGTCTGCCGTAACGCAGCCTTCATGTGGCTGTCCGGGAGGGCTGGGGAGAGGCTGAGGTAGAAAAGCAGGCTGAGTCCAAATGGGGGAATTAGATGCTGGACAAGAGACATGTGAGACTGGAGGCTGCTTCAGCACCAGGGCTCTGCGTCTCCCAGTGTGCTGGAAAGCACTAGCAATTTTTACACTTGAGGAGCCCCGCAAGAGTAAATTCAACTCCTTGACATGCCTTTTTTTCTCTGTGGGGAAGCAGGAAACATTAGCATGGGCATAGCCTTCAGTAACATGTCTAAACAGCTTCCAGCCTGGAGAAGGCTTTTGCTTGGCTGACTCAGAGCGCGGCCAGAGCTACTACCGTCTGTGCAGATGGGCCTGAAGATAAACCAGGTGGAAACAGAGCAGTGCAAGTATTGTACATGTCCTACAGAAATGGGGCTGAGGTAAGAGTGATGGCGACACAGAAAGGTCAAATTCATATCTTAAGGTTGCCCAAGAGGCCTGTGCCAAACCCAGCGTTTGAACCCTGGCACCTCCTGAATCCCAGGTGACTAACTGCGAGTGCAGTGGAAGTTTACCTTCAGGAACACTATTGCTGTTACCTTTAATAAGTGCTTTAAGCACTCTGTCAAAAGTGCTTAATAGTTGTTTAGAAAGCAGAAGCAGAGATGTGAACGTATGGCATTAGTTAGCTGCTGCTAGAAGCTGGCTTGCATTTCTGGTCCCTGCTGGTTAAGGGAGGCTGAGGAAATACTAGAGAAATTTCAAAGGGGAGCCACAGAGCTGACTTGTGGGCTGCCAAGCAGACTGTAGGAGGCGAGACATAAGGACCATACTTTACTCTGTTTACTGAAAAGAAGAAGCCTGAGGTGATTTGGGTGTTTTGTACAAGTGTTAGCACATGGGGTGGATATCTGAGATTAGAGAGCTTTTAAACTTTTACTGACAAAGGCATGACAAGATCCAATCACTGATAAATGTCCTTTGGTGGGAGAAATTCCAAATCACAGCCTGCAATCAGTGGTGAGGACTTCACATGATTGCCTTCAGGCTATGAAAGGATTCCTTCTCTCTGCCTCCGAGATATATTTGGATTACTTCCCTGCCTGTCTACCACCTTCTGAAGTACGAGACCTTGGTCACTAGTTGGAAATGAGACAACGTCAGGGTTAGACCACTGACAGAAGGCACTAGGTAGTCTCAGCTTTCTGCTTTGTGTATCTTCCTCTGATTCTCAGGGTCATAACAATGGCCAGATTTGGTGTAGGAAAAGCATTTTACTCCAAAAGATAGTCAGGCAGGGACCTTGAGAGTTTTTTCCTTTATCTTCAGCAAGGAGTGCAGTTTGCAGGCTGGAATTCCTCATTGTCCCAAGGGCCTTCAGGGTGCAGATACTTGGTTGTCTCTTCTCTGCACCTGGTGCAGAGCTTTTTCTCTCAGGAGCTGAAACAGTGTAACTTTAGTCTTTGGGACATGCAGGAATTCAAACAATTCTCTCAGACCAATAAAAGGACATCACTACCCAAGTTAAACAATTAAAACAAAGTCCCAGAAAGTCCTTCTCAGCCACTGGCCCATCCCAGCAATGCCCAAACTCCACATGCAAGTCCCCCAGGCTGGCAGTGATGAGCAGCGTGAAGCCTGTCTCACTTCTGTTCTGAATCAGGATCAATAAACTGGAATTCTTCCTGCTCATCTCCTCTTAATAACTTAATCTAGCAGGTGTTCTAAGAAGATCCCAAAGTAGGCACACTGCATTCAAAATGCAATCACAGTCAGTTTTAAAACATAGCAGGAGTAGAAGAAGGTCTTTATGTACCTGGTAAAGGGTGAAAATGCCCAGCTGAGTTATTGTCCGTTGACACAAGTTTAATTGTCCTTTCTCTGCCAGGGGGAATTTAAACCCCAGATTTCCAGAGGAATAAGTCTTTGCTTCTGGCGTTGCCTTGAACACTTCAGTTAAAGGGACATTTTACAAACAGGTAAACACAAATATCAGTCATGGTTTTGAAGAAAAGTGTAATGTACACCCAGTGCATTTGAAGGAAGAGCACTGACATATCCTTTCTAATGTAAATTAAGGCCTGGGAATACTAAGTGAAAGTACTCAGATACCTGCAAGCAAGGAGAAGTGGAATAGGGGAGTTTTAGCCCCATTGTCAGTGTCCCACCAGCTTGGCTTCCCTCCTGTTTCATCCACTCTGTAGCATGCAGCACTCCCCTGCACTGTGTGAGGAACCTATCCCAGGTCTAGCAAATAAGCATGAGCTTGTGCATGGTAGTCCTTCTGTGAACCTGAAGTTTAAAGATTTCTGAAATTTCCAGCTGGATAAGAGAGAAACAGAGAAAGGCTACAAAAGAAGAAACCTAAAACTATTTTCAGTATATGGTCACTTCTGTAAACTGCCCGTGAGAAATACCTGGCTTTTACAAAACCTTTCGTCACAAATGAAGTTATTCCATGAGCAGAAAGCCCCTCCCAACTTTGATGTAAACTAGGAATTATTGGCATGCTTCTTTGATTCACATTTTAGCCTTTTTTTAAAATGGAAACACACCTAGTGAGCTGTCTGTATGTGTAGCTCTGTTTCCCCTTAACTTTTGAATCTACTCATTGATTTGAATCTAATTCAAGATAAGAATAAAACCCTCAAAGGTTTTTACTGCCAAAACATTATTCCAGAGGGGAGTTGGTATGTTAAAAACGGGAATCTGGAGAGGGGACAGAAAATCTTAATATTAGTCTGTTAAAACAGCCAAGAGACAGAGCCCTGTAAGAAACCTGATTTCATGTTTAGTACTCATTGCTTTTATCTGACTTTCTCTTTCTTTCTGCAGATAATATCCATAGTTTCTGAACGTCTGACCCTCACTTATAAATCCCTCTTGTGACCCTTGCAGGAACTTTGCAGGAACAATATATTTGAGGGTTGTCAAATTTGGTTCAAATCAGCCAACAAGTTCTGTGATTACTGCAAAGGAAAATATATGCAGGGTGCAGTCTCGATAGAAATGGGAAATCTTGTCAGCCCAGCAGCCATGAAGAAACCACCTGACACCAGCCAGAGCTAATGAAAGGAGAAGGGCTCAAGCTACTTTACCCACTCCAACACAGTCCCCTTAAAAGAGCAGGTTGATATGCAGGCTAGTAGAAACTAGTTTATTGCTTTAAAATGCTTCAATTGCTGCTTGTGATTCATCAATAGAAGAGCGGGCTACAGCATGCAGGGAGGTTTGTTTGGCCAGCTGTGAGCCTGAGCAAGTCCAGACTCATGTAACCAGTCATCACTTTCTCACTGTTAATATATCCATGCAGAGCTCTCTGTTGTTGTTCTTGGGAAGAGTGGGTGAAGATGGAGGGAACATGTGGATGAAATACAGTTCCAGGACAGAAAGCGTCATTTGATCAGCATGTGGAGATGCATGAGAGGAACATCTGCAATGTGCATTCATAGAGGTCGCTGTATCCTGACTGTCTGAATATTACAAACGTATTTAAGAGGTTGCAAAGTGATAATTAACTTTTGTGTCCAACATTCTGGGGCAAGAATCTTGTTATTGAGCCTATTAATTTATGATGACCAATGTGCATTCATTTAAAAAGGCACATTTGTACTTTTTATCCAATTTTTCTGTGCCCTCATGTATTTCAAAAACTCTTAACATCTTGTAAAAATTAAACATCTAATTTTCTAGGCAATACAATCAAAATAATTATAGTGATTTTATTTTTGCAAAAATTACGGTTAGTATCTGCTTCTGTGCTGTAAATATAACCCATCCTAGCATGTAACAGAAATTAATTTTAAACAGGGCACAGTTACACAGCTCGTGAGGTCTGGTTCTATTTTCAGTTATTAACCATGAAAGCTACTACTGTACAAGATATCAGTTCATTGATCACCATTTGGTGGGTAATTGCATAACTTACATTAGCTCAGTGCTGTATGTCAGCTAAGGCGTGAAGTGTTTGCTCAGGAGTAGCTGTGTGTCTGATTGCAGTGTGCTATTAGACTTCTGCTGGGGAAATTTCTGCAGGCCCTGTTTGCATTTATGCTAATTGCACTTCTACACTGTTAAGGCAGGGAGAAGGAGCCTTAAACTGAGTACAGTTTTCTCATAGTCTCTCCTCTGGGTCCCTTCACAGCTCCTGGGTTATGTGATTATAATCTACATATCTGGATATTGGTCAAGAACATCTGTATGTTTTCATACAGGTGATTCTGTCACTGCAAGTGCACACGTGCAGCACAGATAATCTCTGCGTGCACAGTAGTCATATATGCTGGCATGTTAGATTTACTGCTGAGGTCTGACTCACAGTAGAACAAGTTTGTAGAGCAAGCGTGTAAACGTAGCAGATGGATCAGACTCTGCACAGATGCTTCGCGATGCTCTATTCCTGTCTGGGAAATCCCTGACCCCAGCGGAGATCCTCAGTGCTGCAGCAATAGATGAGGACTGGGACCAGGTACGAAGAAAGGTGAGTGTATGTGGCAGTACAGCAGTTCCACAGTGATTAACGCAATTTAATTTAAATCAA
Organism: Scopus umbretta; assembly: GCA_013400535.1. Classification (NCBI taxonomy): domain Eukaryota; kingdom Metazoa; phylum Chordata; class Aves; order Pelecaniformes; family Scopidae; genus Scopus; species Scopus umbretta. The sequence goes on along the minus strand of VZTL01002747.1, from coordinate 49,171 downwards.
TTTAACATTTCACTCCAAACTGCTGGAACATTACTTTTGGCACAGTGCATCCACTCTTGCCTCTCTCTTTCCAGCCAGCCTGCGGCTCCCTGGGATGTTGAATTGCCTGCCTGTTTGACAGCCATGTCACCTTCCCTGACATCTAAGTAGGCATTTCCTTTGCTCCCTGACCAGCGACTTGACAAGCAGAAGGCAAGAAGACGAAAAGGCAGGACAGACAACTGCAATAAAAACGGCCCCTTTTACCGATCACGAGCCTCTCTGGTAGACTCGGCTAATAATGTCGCAATGCTGACAAGCTGGCCGGCTGTGGGCAGCCCGGGAGGTAAAGGAGTAGCTGCCGGGGCTGGCAGGTGGGGCAACCTGGGCTGCTGTGCTGCCTGGGTGCGATGCAGCGGGGAGGGATGGGAAGAGGCGGGAGGGGAAGGGGAGCCCCCACAGAAATACCAGCACGCTTTAATAATACCCGAAGCCGGGACGCCCGGGCAGAGGTTTGTTTTTCGGAGAGCGCGGCACGCGTCGGCACGGCTGCGGCGCGGCGGGGATGCTGACGGTGCTGCCCGGCGGAGTACAAAGAGCTCCTTGTCGGGCTGCTGGTGACTTGTCCCAAAATGCCGCAGGCCTGGCTTTGTTTTCTGGTCTTAATCACTTGATCGCTTGCCCGTGGTCACAGTGATTTGAACTAGAATTCAACTACAGCAGCTATTATAAAGAAGCGCTTGGGTGAGGGCAGTGAGCAGCGGCTCAAGGCTCGTCAGGGCTGCCTTCTCCTCCGCAGGGCTTTGGAGGGCCAGAGAGGCACTGCCAGGCGCTCAGCGAGGCCGCAGGGCTGCACTCCACACCAGCCCACTGAGGGGAAGCCCAGCAGTGGGTCTGGCCCGCTCCATGTGGCTTTTCCAACCTCCTTCAGCAATGTTCCCCCCTCCTAGCAGCTCCTTCTAGCCTGCCCGCGAGGCTGGCCCTTCACCTCCGCCCGAGGGCCCGGCTCCTGCCTCAGCCTGCCCAAACCACCTGCACCCCACGCGGCTGCAGGCTGTGTTGCGGCCCACGCCATGGCTGCCCAGGCCTGCGCGGCGCAGCATGAGTGCAAGCTGCCCTGGTGCAGGGCAGCTGCTTCCCTCAGTGGTGGGCGGTGGTGTGGGGGGAGAGGAGAGGCAGCTGGGTATGGCCCCAATTAGCCAGCTTGGGAACCAGTTGTCTTAACAGCCCAGTCTCTGCAATCAGGTAAAAGCGCTGCCACTGCAATCCAGCCAGAGACAACAGCGAGCATTAGCCAAGGGGCTGAGCTTGAGTGCTCCTGCAGCTCTGCCAGGGCCTCTGCAGGGATGAGACGGGGACAGCTGAGTGGCTGCTGGCACCTTCTCACCCTGTTGCAGACATCTGCTTGGGACCAAGGGGAGTCACATCCCAGCAGCACCCATTCCTTCCTTTACCATCAAAGCGAGTCTGAAGGACTCTCTCGGATGCAGAGATGCTCCTTGCAGCACCAGTGTGCAAAGCTGCAAGAGGGATCCCAGCTCTAATTTTCATTTTCTAACAGGTTGACTGACTCTTCCCAGCAAAGTGATTTATGGAACCAGCAGCCACATCTTAGGGATGTCTTTGAGCAGAGTTTCTTTTCTGAGGCAGACATTCACATTCATACACATGTGGATGGATTTGCATTTGTACCGAGCACTCTCAGCTCCCAGTGAACTCATCAAGACCTGAGCAAGGGCAAGACTCCTGGGAACAGGAGGCTTGTAAAAAATTGCCTAGTTGTCAGCATCACATCAGGAAAAGCTGTCCTGTGCATAGGTCACCTACACAGGCATGGCTGCTCTGGAAAGGTGTGATGGCTGCAGCCCTTGATCAGGCCTTACACTATGCAGCACCATGCCTTCATGTACGGGTAATATGTGAAGGTACCACCAGGGATGCTGGACAAGGTAGCCAGAAGCATGTGTAGCAGGCTGTTTTTCTGCCCTACCAAACTCTTTTTCTTTGACCTACCTGCCCCTGAGTGCACAAGCTGTCCTGGTTTGCATATGCCCTGCATACCAAATTTGAAGGAAGTCACACTAGTTTTCTACTTTAAACCCATTTGCACTTGTTTATCTTTCCCAGTGAGTGTATCGGTACCAAACGTAGCCTCATGCCTCTTGCCTCCACCACCCCAAAAGGATACCTGTCACTGCCACTCACATCGCAGCTGAATGTGGGCTATTCTTCCTCAGATGGCTCTAGGAACCCATGTAAGAAAACACACTTTTAAAAATACTTCCTCTTCTTTTTAAAGTTTTTTTAAAATTTTGGTTTCAGCTTTTTCTTTAGGGTCCCCAGGCAGGTGTATCAAAGTGCTTAAAATTTTAGTACCACTGAATCTCACTGGAAGCACAAGCTGGGTTGATAAATTCCTAGACACATTTAATACGTGAGGTCCATTTTTTTCTATTTAGTTCATTCTGCATAGAAATGAATACAGACAGGATAAATGTATATGGCACGGGAGAAGACAATAGCTTTGACTGCAGCTTGCTTCTCTCGGTTTTATGCTCTGCTGGCCAGTGGGATGACACTGGAGTGAAAGGGGAATGAGGGCAATCAATATCCCTGCCCCAAGGAGCCCAGAACTGCTCCATCTTGTAGCACCCCAAAAGGAAGAGCAGTGAGCACCATGGATCACCCCAGGATGGTGAAGCCATGACACAGCAGGTACAGGTGGTGGCTAGCAGGTGCCACCTCCTGCAAGGTCCTCTCAGATGGCAAATCCCAGCTGCCAAGGCCTCTCCTACACACCCCAGTTCCCCATGCTGTAGGCAGCCGGTCAACCTGATCTGTGACCCACTGACCAGCTGCACCTGGTGGGTGCAGCTCGGCAGGTGTTTGTGATGCAGGGCATTTGGGAGAAGGGAAGGCAGGGGAAAGGGGAGAAAAGGTAAAGCAGCCTACATCTGCTTTCCCAGTCTCATGTTTGGCATGTGAGACCTGAGAGTTGTTGGCAGCATGATTATATAGGGACTGAGTGTGATGATACAGGTACTGCAGGAAGGACCAAGAGCGCCATATGCATCTCCCTTCACCCTGAACATGTGACTTGTTTCACTGGGAGCTGCTCCAACTTTTAATGAAATCAGATGGTCAAAGCAGAATAGGGGGATTTGAGAACGTGTGGTTAAATTGAGCAATTTCTTCCACTTACATTAAAAATAGTTTTGCTATGCTGACCTAAAAGCTAGGTTTTGTTCATCAGATCATTTATTTGGATCTATAGTCCACAAAATAATTAAATTTTAAGAGTTAATTAAACCAGAAATGACCTAAGCATAAGTCTATAAAGAAGGCAGGGAATCCGATACGTTGTATCTCCTCTTAGAAGTCATGACTTCTATCACATATAATTACTTTCCCCTGTGGTGTGCCTGGGTAAGACCTGTTTCTAAATGAGGACATTTTCTATTAAAAACAGCAGGAGAAAGGTTCAGACACTAAGGGCTTCATCTGTAAGGCTGATTTTCAAATGAAATCAGCCCCAGTCTGGCAAAGCAGTGGTACAAATGTTTATTTATGAGTGTGTGAATAGTTCTGTTGCCTTTAATGCCATCACTTCTGCTCCTGAAGTTAGGCATGCCCTTAAATACTTTGTTCGAGCAATCCCAGAGCACTTGCTCTGTATGGAGGCTCTTTCAACAGGCACAACACAAACAAAGTACCTAGAAATCATGGACTTCAAAGAAGTGCCAGCAATACACAGCTCCCAAGATCCTGGCACCTAGCTGTTGCTCCGGCAATAGCATGACTGGCAAGTGGACTGTGAAGGACACAGGACTTGGGGAGATAGGGTGCAGAGCTTTGTATAGAGTCTTGCATGCATTGAAGGGGAAACATGCTGAGGGTGCATTCCAGGTATGGGAGAGTTGAGCTGTATGGTTGTCCGTGGGACTGGGACAAAGTGGATTGTCAGGCTGTGTGGAAAGGTGGTGGACTCATCAGAGGTGGACTGTTGACCACACCTGGGGTTAGGAGAGAGGTGCTGTAAGGTTTGGTGGAAATCTGTGGAGCTATATGTGGGGCAAGCTGCAGAGCTGGCTGTGGGGAAGTAAACCAAGGACTGTATGGAAAACGCCCTGGCTAGCAGTGGCAGCTTTAGAGCAATATCTGGGGGTTATTTCTCTTACCGTAAACATTGTCATTTTTTCTTTCTGTTCTTTGCTAGATGAGATTCTGCACAGATTGCAAGCTGACTTAGGTCATCTCAGTAGCATGAATTAATCATGCAGGATCCAACTGTACATATGGGCAGTTTCTACAGGCTCTTGAGTTCTGGAAATGTAGCTGACGTGGTGACTGGAGAATGAGATTGCTGTGGAAACTGCTTCAAGAGACTCTTGCACTTCAGATGAGGCAATGACCTAAATGCCCTTTAAAGGTACAGGGAGTGCCTTGTACTGTAATCAAGTCTGTCAATGAAACTGCACTTGAAAACAGACCTGAGGAAAAAATACAAATCTTTTCTTCAGTAGTCATTGTTTGATTTTTTTAATGAATAGATTGCATTTCCCCTTTCTTACAATCGTCATCTTCTTACGCTTCAGTTTTCCCCCAGCCCACCTGGCAACAAGGAATGAAAGCCACTATTTGGCTGATACCTCATGTCTCAAAGTAGAGGATACATACCCTGTCTGATTCTGGATTTAAGAAAGCAAGTAAGTAGGGGTTGAATAGGAAGATTACTTCAGCTGAGCATTAGTTTACTACTCCTCTCTGCCCTCCCCATTGAAGAAATGTCTCCTTCTGCAGACAGCCTAACTGTCTGGAGTCCTGGTGACTTGTCTGTCTCCTTGTTTTGTTCAGAGGATGAACCGGTAGCTTGTCCAAGCAGCTCCAAAGAAGTAACACAGTTTTAAGTGTTGACAAGACCTCATTTGTCCAAAAACTGAAGAATATGGGAAACATATGGCAAAAGCATTAATGGGTAAGCAGTGAACAGAAGATAAGAATAATACTAATTGAAAAGCACTTAGTGCAAATGATTTGTTGAGCTCTGTTTGCAGTAAATACAAAGTTTAGATGGATGTATATACACACATGTGTGTCTATCAACAACAATGTCTGCTCTTTCAAGCTGCCTGCCTATTCACATGGTTTATCACCCCCCTATCCAGCAGGGTAGCAACATGAATGTTGCATGAATTTCATGTCACTGAATGAATATTTTTGGGCACACTTGATCTCTTGCTAATTCCTACCTGTAGCAGGAATACATTTCAGAGCTCGCACTACTTCAAACGCCAAGCAGAGACACAGGCTGTTAAAATGGGCTCATTCTGGTTTTCTTTGCTGACTTAGAAGGGCAAGAATAAGTGCTACCAGGACACACTGCTTGGGATCATTAGCTGAAAGCAATCAGCCAGCATCATCTGAGCTTTTTCAGCACTGTTGTTTGCGTGCAGTGCTTTCAGCCTTTGAGGAGCAGTGTATGTAAGGCAGGCCTTCACAATGATGTACCTTCACAATGAGGTATCTTCCCCTGGAAGGAGCTGCCTGCCCATCAGCTGTGGCTGGAGTTATCAGAAATCAGCTAAACTCCAGGCTTATATGAAAAGGCACTAAAGGTGACAATGAAATGAACCCTAATGGTCCCGTTAATGACTCTTCCTTTGGGATTCATGAGACAGAATGGACTGAACTTTGCAGGGCTCCCATTTGATGTCTTACAAGTGAGCTGGTTCAGGACTACCATTGTAGGTGAACTTGCATTTTTTCACCTTTTGCAACCTGGTGGAGATGGGAGATTACAGAGCCGGGTGAAACCTGTGTGTGGGTGTGGGGGAGAAGAAAGGCTGTGCAGTCACAAGACTGCCGCATCGTATGACAGGGAATATATGTGCAAAGCAGGATGGGGGCAGAATAGGGCAAGAGCCCTCATGTTTGTGTTACAGATCTGCATCACTGTACTGTTTGGTGTCATGATGACCCCAGCTTTCCTGGGGAAATAACCTACTTTCAAAGCAGTTGGCAACGGCCCTCATATTCCAGCAATGACTAGTTAATCTCTCAAACAACCCTGTTGAAATACTGGAATGAACTTATCCCCAGGTATGGGTCACAAATGTTTACCTTCTTATTGAAATATCAGGTCTCCTCCACACACTTATGCACTTCCACACATAGGCATATACGTGCAGCTACATAAAGAAACCAAGCAGTCTTTTAGCTTTGGAAGAAAAAGAATTGCTGAGGTCTGGCAGAATAGGAAAAGAGGCCCCCCCTGAAGTGTGGAGGCTGTGCCTGGAGCCTCCCTGGGTCCTGCCACAGGTAGATATGTAGGCAGATAGCTTGAAGAATAATTTTCCCCTATCTCACCTCCTCTGCCTTTTGATAGCCCACTACAGTCTCTCATTCAGTGCCAGCAAAATCACTATGGATCTATGCACAGCTAGATTAGGAGGATGGAGTGGGGAGAGAGAGATCAGCATCCTTTCTTTTTCTGCAAGTTAGTTTTACTCCATATCACCTGTGGGACCTGGTTTAGTGCATGCTGCACAGGTGCAGTACAAGGGAAAGAAGGTGGCAAGAAGAAATCGACTGTGAGGGTGTACAGTATTGCATCTTTCTGGTGCATTTCTGGCTTAAAATGACCATGAAATCTATGGCCTTTCTGTAATATATTATCTCAGGAAAATGTATCCAGTTCCACTCTCCAGGCTAAATTTATGGGAGAAGAGTGAAAACTAAAGCTTCATATTGGAAACTCTAACTTTACTATGCAGAAATCACTCCCATACGTCCATGCATTCATCCATCCCTATCATTAGTGTAGTATCTGAATACATCTTACTCCTATCTAACTTACATTTCTCAATGGACTTTAACATTACTCTTTTTTTTCTTATGCAAATGGAAGGTAGTCAGATTCTCTGATGAGTTCCAGATAAGCAGGTGGAGAATGGCATAGGTCTGTGAATTTTTTTTTCTCAGTTGCTGTTAAGTTCTTAATGTAGAAGAACAAAGGTGGTGATAGAAGGGGAGGAGTAAGGGATGCTGAGGCCAGCATTTCAGCAATGCCCTTGAATTCTTGTTTTACCTGTTCACCTGTAATTGTAGCTTATCAGAAGCACATCAGAAGCCTCAGGCAGAAATACAGACAGATCACTGGGCTTGAAAAAATGAAGCCATGAGCTCGCAAAGTGCACAAGGACAGAAAGAAGACTGTGCTTTGCTGAGAACATAATGACATGCAGTAGGGTCTCTTTAACAGAGAAATAAATCCTTAAGCTGTGCAGAGGAATGTCTTAGAAACTTGCAGTGTGCTTCTCTCCTCAGCACAAATGCTTATTTCTACAAGTGGGAAAGAAACTCATTCTCCATCTGCACATATTCCTCTGGCTTACGGCTAGAAACACCTGCCCAGATAAACAGTCTGACCCTAATCCTCAGTTTAGTGAAGTTAGGTACCTCAGTGCACTTGAGGGTCTGGGCTCCATCATCAGCTCTGAAGATGGGCTGTCAAACAGAGTACTTGCTCAACACAACATGGTGTTTCACAAGGGTACCATGTAGCCCTCAAATGACTCCAGTGATTTCTGATTAGGGAGGTGTATTAAGATGAGCACACATCTCTGCCAATGCCTGAGAACTCCAGTCATATGGTCAAAATGAGCGCTAGTCATTTAATAATTTATTTAATCTGGAAAAACCATGAAGGGTGTGAGCATTACGAATTCAGGAAAATTCCCACAAAGCATTCAATATCTCCTCTCAGAGCACTGGAAGGGAAAGAGCATGATATAAGACAATACCTTTGCTACAGATGGCCTTTCAAACCTGCTGCAAGCCTGACATGATATCGAGCAGGAGATCTGTGTCTTCCAAATGGGGAAAATCTGCAGGAAATATGAAAACTTCTGGAGCTCTCAAACAATTCTCACTTCTCCATTATGTGTTTAGTTACAGAAATATTGCTCCAAGGACAGACCATTCAGGGAAACAAACATACAAAAAAGAAGTAATTCATGTAATGTGATGAGAAGGTAGCCTTATGACTTCTCACACTTTCTTGATTATCTTACAGAGTTTTAAAGTGGTAATCAGTATGTGAAAGACAGAACTGTCACATTTTGCGTGCTGTAGATTTCATTGTGCCAAGACAGTGGTGTGCAGCAATATAAATCATCAAGACGCTAAGAACTTGTCCCTGTGTCTTTAGTGACATGTATTATTCAAACCATGAAAGGTACATGACTTCAGCTGGTTAATCTGAAGACAGGATCTCATAAGACTGCTTGTCTTATCAGACCAGAAATAAGAATGAATGATCCATACAAATACCACGAAACGATGTAAAACTCTATACAAAATTAATCCTGATTCAGTCTGAACCAAAACAAAATTCTGAACCATATCCTGAGAGCGATCCAGTTAAGAACTGTGATCTAAACACCTGCTCTTTCTACATGCATTCTCTTTCAATATCGAACTATAATACTCAGGTTGGAAGCAGAGACTGTGTTTGAATAGCTGGAAGTAGATGTCCTTTTGGCAAGGCCTGTGACCATAGAGTAGAACATTCCCTTTCAAAATCTTAAAATTTACATGCAAAATAAGAGCTTTATAGGAATATTACTATATTCATTAATGTTTAGAAAATTTCACATCACTACCACACTGTAACAACCCTGCTTGCAGGTTATTAGGCTGTACTTCAGTGCATCAAAGTGATACATTTCCAGATTTAAAGATTTTGTATGTTCATCCCCATCATTTCCAAGCTTTAAAGAAGTGCATCCCATATTTTTCTTTGCTAAGATAACCTGGAAAAATGCACATTGAAATGATACTGCGCAGCATATTTGGCTGCAAACTGAGAGATTTACCAAAATGCTATTTGTCTCAGGGTAACGAAGTTCCACTTTGAGAAAAGCAGCCCAGAGCTTCATTTTCTATCCTGCCTGCAAGGATAAAATACATAGATTTACCAGGAAGGCTTAGAGACATCAAAATTGGTAGCTCCACTCCAAGTGGCACTGCCTGGGGTGGCAAACGTGGCCTTTCATGGGGTCACAGGAGGCGTCCTGCAGCTCCCCAGCCCTCCTTCAGATCAGCATCTAGCCCTGCTCAAAGCTCTGATAAGCAGCAGATTACTTCCAGACCTTTACATGCCAGAGTTATCAGCTAGGTGTGGTACCACTGCACTTCGTATTTAATACTGTCATGACCTTGTATTTAATAACCGCATTAAGATAGTTGGTAACTACACACAAAGTCCAGCATGTACATGCTCAGAGAAATGTTTCCTCTGATTCGCGATAAATGAACAGGGGTTTGTCATTCACTCAGGTTATCTGCTTTTCCCCCTCTTCTGTCCTCTTGAGACTTTTATTTAGTGGTCAATGCTTGCAACATGGTGGTTGCCTGGAGAATTATAATTGCTTGTAGATAACGTTATTTAACGTGAAGACCCTGAGGCTGAAATGAAAGTGGAAAGGCCTCTCAGTTTTACGAAATGTACATATGTTCTCATTGTGTTTCTTTTTTTACTAGATGATATTCTAATAAACTGGATGTTTTGTTATGAGCATCAAGAATCTAATCCAATTTTCACAAAAGGCAATGGGAAAAAATCCTTTTGTTTTTCATGGGGCTCAGTTTCTGCACCAATTGTGTTTTCTCTCTCTGCCTAGCAGATATATGAATAAAATGCTGCATATGTGGTTTTGATTGTCATTGGATGTTCTTTAGATCATGTTATTCCTCTGCTCAACTCAATTATATCATTAAAACATCTGCTTATTCCAGATTCGTTCCTTTTGGATACCTTTTCGTCTCCAATTTGAAAGTCTGAAAGTTGTTCTCTGTGAGAAAAAGGAAGAAGTCTAATTTTTAATGCTATGGAATTATAACAGGAAAAAAAAAAGAATAGCAACACAGTGCCAGGGACAAAATATTTCTGCTTCTGAAACATGAAAGAAAATTTTTTTTCAAGAGAGTGTGTCTCTGTCTTGTATCTACAATTTAAATATCTAGTCTTTTAATTATTATCTCCTCTCTTGTCTCTTAACTAGTCTCCCTGTCCTCCCCTTTTCAGTCAGTGGCAAGAAAGGAGCCCTTTCCTTTCCTGTTCTTGAGGGCACAATGCATCTTGCCTCTTTTAGAAGTTTATGTATGGACGAGGGGAATCAGGTTCTGGAATTGCCTGTTCCTCACCATTAACTCTGAGGCGAGTTAAAACAACTGAATCAGATGCAGATGACAGCATTTGTAGATATTTTGCTCAGGTCAGATGTTGCTCCCCCAGGCTGTTACCCTGTCAGAGGATGGAAAAAAAAAATAAAAATCTGGTCCTAGAGAAAGAATGAAATAAAGTCATAGCTAGAAGTAAGGTAGAAGAGATACTTCTCTGAAAAACATAGAACTCCAGCAATGGCAGGTTAACTCACAATGACTGTTTCTGAGCACTGGCAAATGAAAAAGCAGAAGATGCTTGTTCCCTTGGAAAAGACTTCTCAGTTGCTTATTCTTCATGGTAAACCTCTACACATTCAGGAGCTTGCGTAAACCCCACAAAGTAGTTTTGTGAGTGTAATTCATGGTTCTCTTGCCAGAGAACTAGTATTCTTTTTGGAATAATTAGACACTCTTTTTCTCACTGTGCATAAGATTGAAAGATGAGTATAGCTACATCACTGTGCACTACCTGAGGAAGTAATCCATGGTTTGTTTAGGTTTTTTTCATTTTAATGGAACCCTGCATGTTATATGATAGAAGACCTATCTTAAAAAAATTATTTCTGCCAGTGGTTAGTATGTAATTGGCAGTATGTATTTGGTTTGTATGCTGGACTTATGTTTCCTATAATTTTAATTTTAATAATTTACTTCATTCTTAGCTGCCATGTTGAACATTAACCTGCTGTGAAGTAGTTAAACTAACATTTTTATGTAAGTTAAGCTTCTGAAGCTGCAAAACATGAACAGAATGGTAATGAGTGAATCTGTACATAATTTGTTCATTTTCTCCAACTATTTTTCACTGTCACTTTGCACTGATCTAAACACTTCTGTATTTTGAAAGTGGGAGGGAAGAAGCATGTACATGTGTCTGGTAAGTAAGACGATTATATATACACCTCAGGCAGCAACTGTGAAAAGCCATGAGGGAAGTGTGTTTGAAGCTTGGGTAGCATCAAACATTATCTTTCTGTCACTTTATTGACTCCTCTCATGCAGGGAATACCAGCAAAATCTGTTAAAATTCTTGCAGCCAGGCAAACTGGCTTTTTTTGGTTCTGTTTGCTGTCTCTGTGTGGCAAGCACAGCGAGAGACAAGTTCGTGCCCCAGGTCCATGTTTGGAAAGGGTTGTTTGCCATGGAGCCTCCCAGATTAGACTGTGCAAGTAACCATGCGGCATATGGTGCAGGAATGCACTGGTGGTTGGATGATTACTGCAGTGGTTTCCTCTATGGTCTTCTTCATTGTTCCCTCTCAATTTGCCAAAAAAAAAAAAAAAAAAAAAAGGTGTGTTTTTCACCCAAGCCTCTCTTCCCTTTAAATCCTTCATTGGTTTTCTAACGACAACATATCACATTCAAACTCCTTGTACTGGCTTGAAAGACTTTCTGTAACTCTCTAGACTGCAACTCTAAGTGCCTCTTCTACTTGTTTGCAGTTATGTCTCAAAGACTGCATCCTTGATCTAAGCATGGGTGACCTCTTCTTCCTGTCCCTAATCTGTTCATAGTGGAAGGGCTCTTGAAGTCTTAATCACAGAGGTATTGTCCCCCTCTTTTCCACCACCCAGTAAACTTTGTTTCTATTGTGATGAGGCCCAAGCTTATTCAATTATATCTTTAAAATTAATAGAAGCATCAACAAAACATTACTTGTGCCAGACCCAAGCAGTTACCTTTTGAGGTGAAGGCTGTTCTCATACTCCCTTAGTCCATAATGACCCTGTTTGTTGTTCTCTCACACCTAAATTTAGATTGTAAAGTCTTCTCCTGTTAAATTGCCTGTTTAGTGTGCCAAGTGCAGAGCACAGTTTAGGCCCTGCATAGTTTGACTATGGGTTAGGATTACTTACAGCTGGGATGGCATGCTGTTGCTGGCTTGCTGACCAGGCTTTCTAGAAGGATGCGGTCTGTGCTACGCTCTGTTTCGATTGCATTCCTGGGTGCAAATTAGGGTATTGTCTTTGACCATTAAACTTAAAGCAGATCTGGAAATAGCTCCTTAAAGGCTGCCCCTTTGCTTGTGTGAGACCTTGGAAATAGAGGACTGCTGAGATGTTTCATGGGAACCTATCATTTTCTGTACAAAAATGTTTCGGGAAAGGTGATTTCCACAGAAAGAGCTCAACTCCAGAGCTCCCTTTCCTCTCACCTTGAACCAGCCAAGCCGTGGAGTAACAGGCATCCAGTTCTTTTCCTACAGTGTTTGAGGGAAAAGGTCCAGTGCCTGAAAAGCTGAAAGTTAAGTGTGTGTGTTTTGAGGGCAGGGTAAATAAGCATACCCGGTGATGAACACAGAGAATTTTTTGGATCAACTGATCGGGTGTACAGCTGTCTAGATCATCTTAAAAAAAAGAAACAGAAACAAAAGGGATGTATTATGTAAAATGCATGTTAAAAGGTAGCACTAAAGATAAATTCTGACTGCTGTCCTTAGCACAGCTGCAAACTTTTCCTTGCACTCTTCTGTCTGCTGGCAAATAGCGTTAGGCTCATATTGCATCCAGGACACTACATAATGAATTTTCAGGCTTAGTCAGTATTTGAAAAATTCATTTGAGGCCCAATGAAATGAAGGTACAGCTTAATCTAATTAATTAAAAAAATAAACCCAGGTAATGTTTTGTTTAAAAATGTCAAAGTAAAACAGTTGAACTTAAATAAACACATTCCTTTATTTTTTTTCCCTAGAAACAATTTCATGAATTTATTAGGGATTTCCATGCAGTTTTGCCTGACCCAAGAACACTTTTTTTTGGAGAATAAGATACAGAGACAAAAATTATTCAAATTCTTCCTATATTTAGAAACATGTAAGTGAAAAATCATATCTGTCCATAGGACTGGGACCTCTTGTCTTTCCAAATGTGTGGCCTTTGGGGGCGTAACTGGGCATTTGTGCCAACAGCCACAGAAAACGTGAGATGAGCCTCACGGACACTGATAATATTTTTCTACGGTTTTGACTAGCTGGTGCCAAGCAGCTGTTTGCTGTGATGCCTGCCTCGTCCAAGGCTTTTCATCACCAGTTCCCCCTGGACTTGTCCCTGATGATTCCACTGCCCTCCCTCCTCCCTGCCCTCCTTGCCCGTCTCCTTCCTTTGCTTTGTCTTTCCCTTTTGCTTATCACATTCCTGTCCCTGCCCCCAGCGAAACCAAGGTTGTGAGACTACCACAGTGTTTGCTGCTGTGGACTTGTGTATTTTATCTCCTTTCCCTAGTTTTTGGCTGTCTTGTCTGTTTTGACTGTAAGCAATTCAGGGTGCGGACTGTCTCCTTCTCTTCATCCACACGGTGCCTAGGACAGTAGATCTGCATTCCCGGTTGATCCTTAACAACATGAATAACAAGTATGTAAATAGAATGGACAACAGAGTTTTATGTACTCAACTAGATAGGAAATGGTAAAGAAGCACAATTCTTGCCCCAAAAACTCTCTCTATATGAAGCAAAATAATTCTGCCCTCCTACAGTGGGATCCTTCTGGGCCTATTTTACTTTAAGCATGTTTTGTATTTTTATCTTCCACTGGCAGCCTTATGTGGCTCTACATAGCAATCTTTCTAGCATGATAATTCCTCACTCTTATTTTTCTTTCCTTTCTCCTGCAGACCAAATTCAAATTTCTCAATCTCTGTACCCACAGCCTTATATAAATTCTCTTTTCTATCCTATTCTGCAAACCTAATTAACAGCAGAGTCCTGCAAGAAGTCAGCACACGTAAAAGCTGGGGTACGCTCCTGCACTGCAATTTCGTTTTAAGCAGTGGTGAAACTAAGTTGACGGAGGTATTCAGTGTATCCTACAGTGTTTCCTTATCTCCTGTGAGGGTAGTCTCTCACACAGCTGCTTGCCAGCATTTCTTTGACTCACCCAGCAAAGCTGGGATTGGAAGAAATAGAAATGATCACAGTCTCCAAGCTTTAATACTAATGTCCTACACCTAGTTCCAAACCTGCGCTAAAAGGGCTTGCTTACATTCTTCCCCCTCAATCTGCAAAGTCTCTTATATAAAATGCTTTCCTAGGCCACTCAAAAATCATTTCATGATGACTCAGTGGTCCATAATCTTTAATGAGCTTTTGGCACTGTTCGGTGACTGCTTGGAAATTTGAGGAGTACACGTATAAGGTGCACTCTATAAGTGTATGAGGGAAAATACTTTTTTAGTGCTCATCTTTTATAGCTCAGCAAAGATCAAGCATGAAAATAGTACAGTCTCAATTAGCTGCTGGTCTGGATGATACTGGCAAGCTGTAAATAAAAACCATCTGTGTTCTGCTGGACTGTGAATAGGCTGCTTTGAGCAGCTGAGGAATGGCCTGAGCTGGCTGTCAGAGGCTCAGAAAAGCCCCAGTCTGCGTGACAGGCTGCTGCCCTGCTCAGCTGTTGGCAGTTACCTAATGGTGTGGCGTTTGGTTTTCTTTTTCTTTTAAATTAACTTGTAATAAACTTCAAGTTAACCTTACACTGAGGTCAGTCTGAGGCTAGGTAGGTGATATATGTGCGTGATGCTAAAAGTATCTGAAGGGTTCTGATTACTTTAACTCCTGTCAATCTAGTCACAGACCTTAATATAAGATAGAAACTATTCTGGTCCCACAAATCTCTAGTCTTCCTAGCCATAGGATAAGAACAGGCCTCTTGGCTATTTTTTTAAAATCCTGGATTTTTAATATCAGTGATCAACTTACGGTGTTCATTTCCCTCCCAAAGTGGAACTACCAGAGCTGAATGCAAACAAAAATGAAGCATGCTTTCCACAGAATAAAAGCTCCTGGGCAAGGAAACTTGCTCTCCTTAAAAAAAAGAAAAAAAAAAAAAAAAAAGAAAGATAAAAGAGGGAGAGGAAAAAAGGAGATTGTCTCACTATCCTACATGTTTCTAAGGACCACTTCCAAATTTAGTTTTCCAAAGAAGAGCCTAATACCATCTGCAAGATCTTGGCATGATATAATCTGCTGCAGTGAGGTCTCCAGGCATTGTAACTGATTTTCTCGGAACTTTGTCAAAACCACTTGTCCTGGAATTTTTTGGAGCAGAATTGACCTGATGAGAAGTCTTTCTACTGCACTTTAAAAAAAAAGTTGATATTGAAATTACTTATGAGCATTAGTTGATTTAATTGAATTTCTACTTTGGGAAAACAGTAGGAGAATGTTTTTAAACTACTAAAATACCCACTTGTGTCCAAATATTTTTCTAGTTAAAAAATTAGCTTGGTTTACACCAAAAATGCTCAGACTTTTAAAATGGTTAAAAGCAAATTTTGTTTAAAAGCGATATTCATGGAATATTTGGATTTACCAAATCAAAACTTTGTTCTTAACCTCACAAATACAGTCAAACATTCTACTTTGGCTGAGGAAACGCATTCAAATCTAGAATGTTCTTGTAGAAGCATTGTGTGAAATGGCTTATTAGGTGACATCCTTTCATTTTGCAAATCTGCCAAATCTATTCTTCACTCCCTGTGAAACGGTCAGGTGTTAATCAACATTACCCTGTTAGCTACGGAGTTCTCTTTTTTAACTGTCTGGGGATGGTATTGTTTGCACAGGTGCCCTAGCTGGGGAACTGAATTAATATCCATTTTTCTTGGCTAAAAGGCTTGTTTTTCATGTCTTGCCTGTCTTTTTGCAAACATAAATGCAGAATGTCTTTTGGACTTGCATTTACAATTAGTTGTTTTCACACAACAGGCTTTCTCTCCTGCTGATGTTGGTTCATTAGTATGTAGATACATTTTCATGCCTTCACCTAAGGGTCTGGTCCTTTCCCAATGAAGTAATTCAATGTGTTGCCATTAATATCAGTGGAAGCAGTGTCTGACTTTACATCAGTGCTCCTCTTTTCCTGAAGAAGTTGCAGGCTTTTCCCAAAATTAGTGATGAGAGGGTAGGTTGCTTTCCATTAAACACAATGCTAAACTTGTCCTAGTTGGTAGTTCACAGTGCTCTTGGTCACACTGAGTGTGCTCTTGCAGTTGACCGTACTCAGTCTGTCATAGTCCCCAGGCTTGTACTGTCCTTTTCACTGGAATTTGGATACACAGATCTGAACTGCAAATGTTTCCTGTCAGATTATCCACCTACCTACCAGCCAGCTGCTGCTTAATACACTAGTTCACTTATCTTCCCTGCGAGTTAACAGTTTTCAAAACCAAATCCTTTTTTCTCCTTAGGAGTCTCTGTTTCTAGTTTGTATTTTCATAACGCTTTATGGTAAAACAAATCAGAGAGATCAGCTTTGTATGTAGCTCTAAAGGTGGAAGGACTGATTTGCTCTATAGGATACATCCAGACCCTATGACACATCCTCTCCCCAATAAACTTAGGAGTGATTTCTAAGAGAGTTAGGTCTTTTATTTGAAAATTATATTGATTTGCCCTGACACAGAGCCCAGTTACACTGACTGTGAAGGTTCCTGGGGTTTCAGTAAGATTTGGCTTAAGCTGTGAGAGGAGCCCTGTTCCACACAGCAAATACCTGCTGCCTTTCCCAGGGTATTTGGTCTTGCTTCCAAACAAAATGAAGCTTACTTAAGCTTACTACCCAGAAATGAACATGGACCCTAACGAGTTCTGTGCAGGATAAAATAGGCTATAATTGTCCATATTTATTTTTTCTTCAGATTATTTAAAGCACTGAAGTGAAAATAATGTTATGGTGATAAAGTGACCCACTACTCTGTTCAAGTGTATCTTTCCCAAAACCACAACAAGTGGCTGTTTTCTGCTGTAGCAGACAAAGACTCCATCCAAGAATGCCATGCAAATGCCGGAAACCTCAGATACATGAGCATTTGGCATACAAATGACTCTTCTGCCTGCACCTGCTTAATTTTACCTACATTCAGTTTTGGCTAGCTCCCTTCTGTGAAGGTGGTAATGCAAGAGTGTCAGAGAATGGAAGAAGGTGGTAGTTTCTTATTTTATAGCATCAGCCCACAAGGACAAACTTTGTCTATAGCTTCTCTAGAAATCCACTTTATAATGGCAGCTGGGAGTAGCCTCTAGGTATTACTTGTGGGAAAATTGGGTAGGACATATTTAAAGATGACCTTGCTCTACCCTAACCAGGCTATATGTCCACAGGTGGTAAAGTCTATGAAGATAAAAGCTAAGTAATGATCTTATGTATTTCACCGCCTTGTTGGAGAACATTTGTCACACTTTGATGGGGATGCCCAAGTTTCGGGAATGGGAGAGAGGGAGGCAGGGGTGGAAGGGACGGCAGCACGTGGGAGGCTTGTGGCACAGCACCCAGCTTCCATCTGTTTCCAGTCTTGCTCATCGCACGGATCCCCTTGCATGATTTTGACTCAGGTAAGGTTTTCCTGCATTAGATGTGACAAGAACAAAATGGCTGCTCCACTTTTTTGCTATCCCTTGGTTAAAATGAATATGAAAATGGAGGTAGGACAGTTGGCAGACTGGACAGATGTGTGGTGGTTGGAGAAGTTGATTTCTGGAGGCAGAAACAAAATCAAGATAGCCAGCACCTCTGATTTTTGAAACATTGAACATTTTTTAGGTCTATGAACTGCTTTATAAGTTGGTAGGTGTAATTTCTACAAAATTTTGCAGTGAAGTGCTGTGAGTGTTTTTTGAAATTGCTTCCAAGGGGGGAGTTTTCTGAGATACTACCAGATACAAAGTAAATGACGCACAGCTGAATTCCTTACCTGCTTCTTTCCTGAGCCGTTCCAGTGACGCAAGAAGCCACAGGCATGCACAGCTCACAGGTCCTGCACCCCCGCTGCCACTCCCTCGGCATCTGCCTGCTTCTCCCTCCTTCCTCTGCCCCATCCTCTGGCAGCCCCATCCCTCCTTCCTCATTTTGCTCTGCAAACACTTACCTCTCAGTCGTCAGACAAAGTGGTTCTTACCTCTCACCTGAACCCCATAATTATAAATCCATTAATTACAAGACTTCTACACAAATAGAAGTCTGGTGAGGATGCTTATTATTTAGATGACAGAGAGAGTGTTTCCTGTTTATCTGGTTCTGTTCTTACGAAGTATCCTGCTACAAATAAGTGCTTTGGCTGGAACCTCAGCTTTCATAGGATCAGCGTGATTTTACCAAGGCGAGTCCATATCCTGAAACCTGCAATTGCACTTTAATACCCTGGAAACTATTTTCTTGCTCACAAAAACTTTATTTTGCAAGGTTACGAAGCAAGCTTGTGATGCCATCGCCACATGCTGTTCTGTTGTGATGTCACTGTGTTGCAAATTGACATGCTGGCATTTGCAAAGCCAGAAGAATTACAACCCAAAATAAGAGATTTGGGAGGATTTTGTTTGTTTTTAACCAGGGCTGGTGAGTCAAAAATAAATCAGCAGTTTAAAATATATCACAAAAGTCTTTAAACAGAATTTCAGCAAAATGTTGTTCATTAGTCATTCTTCTATTACTAAGCTGCTTCATAATTATTGCTTAGTACATAGGAAGCTCGCTAATTGCTTTTATATTGAAATGTCTAATTAAATATTTGGCTTAACTAAATAACAGATTAAAAATGGCATGAAAGGACATGGTGTGAATAGCTGACTTTTCTGGTAATGGGGAAGATGCCTTGGGAGAGAGGTGGGTGATAACAAGCAGCCTCTCTGCAGCAAGTGTGCAAGGGACTCTTCTATTTCAGTATAATTTCCAAGAAAAATACTGCACAGAAAGAGTCATCTATCATTGATGCAATTTTCATTCAACTAGATCTTATTCTTACATTGCTTGTTTCTCAGTAGCCAAGCTGGACCACACAGAGTCTCCTTTTCACTCTGTGTGTAGGGAATCCCTCTGTCACGCCAGGTACAGACTGTTGGGGATGCCTCAGAGGAGTTCCCCCTTTCCTAGTGATAACTCAAGTTCTCTGTTATCCATGCAAATAGCTCTATTTTTAAGCACTAGTTACATCAGGTCAGGGCTATTTCTAGAGGCTCACAAGCAAAGATGAGCAATTTCCTCCCTGGTAATCTAACTTGGGCTACTAAATCTAAGATTAACAGCCTTCCTGCCTTAAATGGTCTTAGTGTCTCTACAAAGTCTTCTATGTTAGAAGAACAATCTAGTGGCAGCATTACTTTGGAGAATACACATCCAAATGATTGAGCTTAAATTATTCCATTGATCATCTTAAGGAAAACACTGTATAAGCTGTTATGATTTCTTAATTTGTTCACCGTTATCCATCATAAAGATTTAGCAATTTCTTCTAGTTGCACACAATGGTTTTAGTTTAAAGGTGAATATATTACAAGGTGAATTTAATTGCATATGGGCTGGCACAGTAAAAGGATTTCCAGTTAAAACATCTGAAATGTATCAGAGGCTGGAGCCAGAGCTTCACAGCTCAGTGACCAAGCTGCTCCAAACAAATGAATTGGATCACTTCATTGATTCAGATACAGGCTCCAAGATAATGTATTTTCAGGTTGGTATTTCCAGCATTGACGTGGACTCTGTTAGAGACCAAAATGCTGTATTAGCCATCCAGCTATTAAATTAATATTCATAAAGATCACCTTGCAATGACAGCACTTGGAAGATTTCAGCCAATGTGCACAGGCGTATGGAGAGAGGGAGCTGTATTGGAGACAGCTTTGAAGATTACGTAAAATGTATCTCCAGGCCATTCATGGTTTTTGAAAGGTTTGTGACACAATCACCTTGGTGCTTTCCATTGTGATCTGTAGTTTTGTGCATGTACCTTTACAGAAGCATTCAAGAGGGCACTTCTCGCAACAGCAGAATAATAGGGGAAGAGGAACCTCAAGGCCCAACACTGCAGTGTTGTCATCAGAGTTGGTTTTACCATTGCATCAAGTGGGAGTAGGACTGATCTTGAGATGGTAGCACAGACACAACAGAAACAGATACTTCAGGAAAATTTTTCTGCATTTTATTTTGCCCTGTGTTTGGCAGTCCTTTCAAATGCCATCTTCCCTGCTCAATAAGGGTATATCATGACAGTTACAATGTCTTGTAAGCCACTAGATTTTAATCTTTTGTAGGAGAAGTTCGAAGAAGACAATATAATTCTTGGTAGAGTAAGTCAGCCTCATTTCCTGTCCAAATTCTGTTTAGGGTGATTAGTTTCCTTCTTTCTGTGTTCCCCCACATTTTCAGAAACACTGCAGTTTACTTCCAAACTCAGAGTACTCGCATGTGCTGTTAAAAGATCTCCTTCTGCTGCAGAGGTGACTATGCCAAGGTTGTGGGAAGAGCAATTCTTGCTTGTTAAATCATAGCATTTTGCAGTCTTGCGCTAGTCTTTATGTAACAGATGCTCTATAAATATACATTTCAAAGGAAATGTATTATTCTATATATTTTTTTTTATCTTTTTTATCTTTTATTATTTTATGTTTCTTTACTCCTGTTGGGTGTGAGTACTTTGAAATATTTTGTAATGTCAAATATTTCTAATTCTAACTAAACCCAGTGATCTCCAGTAGGATCTGAGCTGGCATGTGAGCTTTGATCTAAATCTAAGCATTTTAGATCTTTAAAGCACTGTTGACTTGACTGGTGCATAGAGTTTCTGAAGAACCTCAGAGTTGCAAGCAGTGTAAAGTCATATTGACTCGGCCAAGCAATAGGGTTTATCAAGGCGATGTCATATTAGTGGTGGTTGTGTTATAAACATACCCTAGAACTCTAATCAGAAGTCTGACAAACAGGAACATACTAATCTTATGGTAATAAAAACAATTATATTTAAAAGAGAAACCTCAACCTCTCCTTACCTATAAAGCATAAGGGGATTGTCTTCGTGATCCGATGACAGACTGTCCTTTAATTCTTTCATCATAAACTAAAAATGGGAACAGAGGAACCTCCAAAGGAATGAGCCTCTCTTCTGAAATGCACTGAATATACACAAGCTATGCTTGAGTCACCCAGTCCAGAACTCATGAAGTCTTAACACATTGCTATAGTATGCTACAGGTCTGGTGTCACATGCACTAATAGCAGGGTAGAGAGCTGGAGTTAATCTCACCTTCATGTGCTCAAGGTACAGCCATTGTTCACAGAAGCAGTACCATGGTGCTGTGAGAACTTTGCTGAGATTTCTGCCTTGTGGCCGCTGGGCAGGAAAGGGCTGAGGGCTGACCCTGAATCAGCACGTCCCCTGGCAGTCCAGGAGGAGCCCAGGGTGCTGCTGGGAAAGGTGGGCACCTGCCACCCTGCTGGGCTTTTCCAGGCAGGCTCTCCTTCCCTGGGGCTTCCTGCCAGACTCCCTGTTGGCAGAAGTCGGCATGAATGCTACGTAAATTTGTCTTCAGATGTTTACAGGCTGCAGGTTGCTTTGGTAAACGTGGTTAAATCCCAGCCTGGGTCTATTTGATTTCACCTGTGCAGTCATCTTTATTAGATGACCAGGATCTCTTTTGCCAGCACTCTTGTTCTGCTGTTTATGTGGGACCATGATCAGGCGACTCAGGCAGACGAGGACTCTTTCAGCATCGTCATTCATGGGAGCTCTGCCATCGCTTTATCTGTTGTATTTCCCTCAGCAACACAGCCAAACTAGCAAGTCCCAGAGCATGTTCTCGTTCTCCCTCTCCCACAGCGAGTGGATGTTAACCACGCACCCCCTGCATGGGATGGGGAAACAATGCTGCGTTTCCATAGGGCATAGCTCAGCTCTGACTACACCCCGCAGAGCCCAGCCCAGTTCCTCTGCAAACTTCGTTGTCAGATTTTCCATGTGCGGTAGAAGCCTGACTTTATTCCAGCTGCCTCAGCTGATCAATACGCTGACACCAGTTATTACAGATGCAAGATCATGTGGTGAGAGGTAGAGTCTCATCAGACACATCTGGAATAAATTAAAATTCTATTCCTTGCTTTGCTTCTCCACAGCCACCATCTTATTCAGAATATAAGAACAACAGCCACAAAAGCAGTGAGGAGCAGACAAGAAGGACTCATCCGTTTCATTTCAAAAAAGGATCATGTCATTGTCATTTAGACTTGAGCCTCATTGTGAACGGAAGTATTAAAGGATTAGTGAGTCATTTATACCCAGTTATACCTCCAAACATCAGGGTGGCTTTTGTTGCAGCTCAGGGTCACCACTCGCAGGTGGGGGCAAAGGAGAAAAGGATTGCCCAGTGTGACCGCCACACTGAGAGGGGTTAGCTAACGATTTATTTCCAATGAATTAACAGACTAAGGGAATCCTGTGTCTGAACAGCTTCCTAAAATAACACTGCTTACTTGTTGTGACAGTAAATCCTAGATTATCATGTTGTTCTGCTTTCCACTTTTCCTTCTATTTCTTACCCTTACAAAATGAAAAATAGTTCCCTCCTCCTAAAGTAGGATATTGAACATGGCAGTCTAGAAACCTGTGTTTCATCTGTGAACATGTGATGTGCAAGAGAAAACCAAAATCCTATAGCTCATGGAAGCTGACATGAGCAGTGCCTGAAAAAGAGCCATATAAAACTTTCATATAAAACTTGCTTTAAAGCTAGACATGGTGTATTTGTTTTACAACATCAGAAGCTGAGGTGGAGTAACATCACAGTTCTGCTTTATGCTACATTCTTGAATGTAGTCTAGTGTCAGACAGTTTAAGCTCAGTCTTTAATCTCCATTAAAAATCTACTGCTACAAAAAAAAAAAAGAAAAAAAAAGATTTTTGTGGGGGGAGGTTTTACATGCTATTTTGATTGCTGAGCACTGAGGCACAGCAAACTTCCATTCCAATCCAGCAATTTCAAAAGCAGCAGAAATGCAGGCCTTGTCAAATAGCTTGTGAGCATATAAGGCATTAACTGACTTCAGGCATCGTAGGAGTTGGATGGCACTTAGTGGCTGTGAGTCCCTGTTAAGACCTGATGAGGTAAAAGTGCTGCTCTTGGCAAGAATCTGACTTAAATGGTCTTACTGCATCCCGAAATATTTAGCTGTGTACCAAAGCCCTACTCTGTAGTGTGCATCATTGTTTTGTATGTACACAAGGTTACAGTGTGATAACTACACTATGGGAAACTGAGCAGTCCATGAGGTGGGAGAGGACTGCACTACCTCTCCTTCCTCACCCTCCCCAGTCCTTCCGTGAATAAGCTGACTCCCTAATTGCCTCCCTCATTAAGCTGCCGAGGTGCACGTCGTCGGGGAGGTCTCACCCCATGAGCCTGCTGTGCCTGGTGGGTGCGTTGAGGTGCATGAAGGGGGCTGTGCCCTGGCACATGCCCTGGTGCCAGGGGACGGTGCCGGGTAGTCCTCATGGCTGGCCTGCCTGCTCCACTGCCCCCACAGCCACGGTATCACAGCGAAGGGGATGTTGGGGAAAATGTGTCACCTCAGGCTTTGCTGGGGGGAGGCTAAGCATCTTGGAGGAGCCCACCCAAAAGAAGGTAAGGCTGAAAATGGAGTTAATGGAATACAGAACTTGTGGCTGGGATACAGAGTCCTTGATCTTAAAAAAGATCTCTTAAAATAATGTCTCTTAAAAGAGGAATCCAGGTCGTACATATGGATCTGCAAGTTATCAATTATTATCTAGCAGTCTCTTTTCTTTCAGCTGTATAATATGGCAATAAAGATCTATTTGCAGTCTGAAGGCCAGAAACCTTTGGAAACCCAAAAAGCCTCTGTTTCAGTTGTGGCTGGAAAAAATTCTCTCTCCTCTTTATTTCTCCCGCTGAATTTCAAACTTATCTACTTCCAGGCTGTATTCACTTCAGTATCATAAGAAAACACTGCTTCTGGCTGCACTACACAGCAGGACGAAATAAAAAGCAATGAGACTTCCATCATGGTTTGAAGATTTGACCAGTTCAATAATTTAAGAAAACTCTGAAGTTATTGCTTGGGTGGGAAGGTATCGAAGCACACTCATGCACTGGGAGGTCTTACTGTCCATTACAAACTTTGCACTTCATATTGCCCTGCCAACAGAGAGCAAGGTAGCATGGCCACCTTGTGCAGGAGCCCACTTATAGCTGCCATTAGCAGGAAAGTGCGCTGACACCGATGCCTAGATCCACAGCAGGATTTGTGGGTCACAAACCTTGTGCCTTTAGCAGGTTTCAAATTCCTACCTTAGGTACCCAGACTCCCCCTGCCCTGTATGGGGAAGATCTGATAACTCAGAAAGAGATGCAGAAAGGAAGGGATACAGGCTAGGGATTTGGGGGTATGGAAGTCAAGGTACACCTCAGAGTTCCCACCTTCTTCCCCTGGCTGCCCTTCTGCCTTGTCCCTTCATCCCCCGACTAGTGGGTGGTGAAGACAGACATTTTGCTCACCCTCTGGCAGGGGATTGGGGTGGGGGCTGTGTCCCACCGGGTGGGAAGAGCTCACCCCATGCCTCTTGGTGGGGGGATAGCCAGGGACTGAAGGTGGCTGCCTCTGGGGTGCTCCACCTGCCCACCATGCTGCTTTCAACAGGCACAGGAGGACCTTCCGCCAAGCTCCTTTTTTAAAGGAGTTGACTCAAGAACAGAAAAAACTACATGCTCCGGTTCAGAGAGGGTTAATCTCCACCTGGGCAGAGTTTAGCAGCCAGTCGGATTTGCGCTGCATTAAAAGTGCCCTAAGCAAGCAGGTCAGGGTGACTCCCTCAGGTGACAAAGGTGCCAGGGAAGAAAGCTGACTGCATGGAAATCCCTTGAATTCCCAGTACAGAAGTCTCACCCACTGGACACAAGGCAGGAATGAGGGTATTGGTCCACCTGGTCAGAGGACAGGTGAATCCCAGGCACAACAAATCATCTGGCATGGCTGAGAGGTGCCTTCAGTGTTAAATTGCAGCAGGGGAAAACCCCTCTCCTGTGGTGTGACCCCAGATACCAAGTGTGTCAGATGCCAGATGCACAGTGGTGAGGCCAGCATGGCAGATTGGAAAGGAAAGGCAGAGATTAATCTGCACTGGCGTGCATGAGTGTCAAACTAGGAATTAAGTCCAAATTGTTTCATTGGTAGCATCAGGGCTTTTAGTGTTTTTTCCTTTCAAGAAATGGAACTTCTGATACTTCAAGAACTTTAATGTTATAACACCGAAAGTGCCTTTGGGCACCTTTGAGATGAAGT
The DNA here is from genome assembly GCA_013400535.1 of Scopus umbretta. NCBI lineage: Eukaryota > Metazoa > Chordata > Aves > Pelecaniformes > Scopidae > Scopus > Scopus umbretta. The sequence continues at coordinate 23,904 of VZTL01002747.1, read as the reverse complement.
CACAGCCATGCATCTCCACAACTGGAATTAGGAGAGATTCAGGAACCTCCATCCCTCTGTAGCCACTTTATATTATTCTGAAGTTTTCACACCCCGTGAGAGTAATTAAAGGTGGTGCAAGAATCAGACTTGAATTCCCTGACTTCAGTGTCCTTATCATCACTGAAACATTAGGGGAAAACAGAGAAAGGTTTCATATGAATACTTCAGGGATGAATTGCAATACTTAAAATCTGTGGCATGTAAAATCACACTGCCATTCACATTTGCTTGAACCTGACAGGTCTTTTATTATTATTTTATGTCTTTTGTATGATTTTCTTTTACTTTATATTTATTTTTGTGTTATCTCATTTCATTTTTATATTGCTGTTGTAGCAAGTTTTGCATTCAGCTTATTATTCTCTGGCAAGAGGATGTGAATGAACTCTACGATTCAGCAAGTCAGCAGCACTGCAAGAAGGACTTCAGGGTCAAAGCAATCAGCTGCTATAGACTTAAAAGCATTACACTAAAATAGCATTGCAGCATCCACAGAAGGCACAAAAAAATCAATTTCTCTTTAGAGACCACAGAAATAATGATGATGTATTTTTACAGTAGAAGGTAGAATGCAATTTTGTGATGATGGCAGGTCTTTTAGGTACTTGGTGATGTCATTTGCGTAGGTGCTCTGGATGGAATAATACAACCAGCATCACAGTGATGGCTGGATTTGCAATTTCATTTCAAATAGATGCCAGTCAAGAGTCTGGATTTTTAGTGAAATGTCACTTAACCACAAGGAAGACACTGACCTGAAAAACTGGGAAAAAAACCCAAAAACCTCTCATGGAAACTTGATTTCTTGTGCAATTTGCATTTTTTTGCTCTGCTCTTCCTTAAAATGCAACAAAAGAAACAGAAAAGCAATTTCTCTTTTTGGCTCAGAATCAGAAAACACTGGGGCAGAGGAAACGGCCCAGCATGAGATTTTTTTTTTTTTTTTCAGTGACGTACTTTGAACATGGAAAATATTTCCCAACAGGTTTGGCTTGACCTTGGGATGAAGGCTCCGGTTGGTTCCTCATACATCCGACCTCATATGTTCACCTCTATTCATCAGGCGATTACTGCTCAGCCCTGTGCGGTCCACCCCCATGGTGCAGGACAGAAGTGCATACTGGTGCCCTGTGGTTCAGAGCCTGCGAGCTGCACGAGATGCTGGGTTTGACTTTTCTCAGTGACTTCAGCTCTGAGGATAGCGATGCAGGGAGCTGTGAAAAGAGACCGCTCCTTTTCTCAAGAGCCCGTGCCTCTCTCATCTTTTTGCAGGACAAGCAGGCCAGGATGGGCCCCTGGGCTTCAAATAAGCTCTCCTTTGAGAGATGGCATGTCAGTCCTGACAGCCTGTGAGCAGCAAAGTCAGTGCAGGGGTACTGCACACTTAGCAAGCTAAGCCTGGCAAGGTCTTGAGTTCAGGAGCTGGGCAAGATGTATTTCCTGTTGTGTTTACTTGTTTGCAGGTGAAATAAAACACAGCCAGTGGGTAGGGAATATAATGCGCTAATGCACATTATCACTTCCCTTCTGAGTTTACATCATCAACATCATTCAGTCAGACCCTTATTACATACAGCCAGGTGCACGCTCTTTCTTTAAATCTATTTAATCATAAGACTACCTCCATAAGTTTAGGACACAAAAGGCATTTGACCATGCAGAGAATGAAAAAGAACATTTGCATCCCAAGGTAGTATTTTTAAAGTGATTACTATAAACACATAAAAATCAGTCCAGCTAGAGGTGTAATAAAACCTGGAATTTAAATGGAAGCAATTAAAAAACCCAAAACTTTTCCCCTTTAAAACTGCCAAAGCAGATTTAGATAACTAAAAAAAAAAAAGGTCTTCTTTAGGACAAAATAGCAAAATTTTTTCCCTACTTTTCCACTTTGAGAAAATTCTCAGTGACTTCATAAGATGTGAAACTTCTGAATTATGAAACTTCTTGAAAATAATAATCAAAAGCTCATTACAATTTTCTTATAAACATATATTTATTTTTACACTATTCTAAGCTTTACGATAAATCTTGGCAGAAATAACAGAGAATTCCAAATTTATTTTAGAAACAAACCAAAAGTCCGTTCTTATTCATTGTCTTCAACTCAAAGGTCAACAAAAATAGCAATTTAGTCTGTAAACCAATGGCTGTGTGGCTTTTAATGATTCAGTGAAACAATGCATGCATCAGTTTGTATTTTCAGTTCATGTGAGCACTTGGTCTTGATGTTGCATATTTGCTTATGCAAGCAAAACCCCCACTAGTATAAAATAGATAATTAAAGCCCGGTTCAAAAATAAACACAGATACTTTTCATTTTCCAATCAGAGGATTGTTTCATTTCCTAGGTTACCATTTTAGTACCTTTTCACCAAGTGATCAGTGAGTATTAACATCTTCCAAAGAGGGTGGCCCTACTGGGGAAGTGGCTCCTGCCTCAGCCTGTCCCCATCCAGAAGTGCCCACTGCTTGGGCTGGCCTGCATAGCTCCTGCTGACCAAAGCTGAGCCCTCCAAATTGGATGGGAAGTCACCTCTGGCAGGGGGACAGTGACAGGAAAATGGGAGGTGTGCTGGGAGAGGTTTTCAGAGCTGTTTTCAGGCAGCTAGAACCTGCAGCTAGAAGTGATATGTGAAAAACGCTCAAAGCAAAAGCAGAAAGCCGAGCGCAAGGAAGTTGTTGCATTAAGACCTTTGAGGACTCTGACTAGGTTTCCTGCACAAGGAAGTACTGAGAAAGTGATATTTTCTCTTCCACAACTTATGTTGGCATGGATTATTACATTTATAGATATTCCTCAGGACTTTACACATGCAGAAGCCCCTGTTTGTGTCTAGTTACTCCTTAGGTCATAGATACCTGCAGGCATAGCTGTTTCTGGTAGTCTGTTCAGCTTAAAGTGTCTAGCAGATGCTCTGTGTCAATGAGCTGTGCGAGTCTTGTTGCATGTTTTGGGTAAGAATTTTTCTTTCTATTGGTTTTGAAATCAGATAGATTGAATTTATACAGGGAGGTCCAGATTTCTTGTCATTATCGATATTTTAGGCTTTGTCCTCAGGGCACAACAGATGAGGTCTGCTTGAGGGGCTGTTTCTTTTCTTCCCCCCTTATCTGAGGCAGTTCCATGCTCAAGATTTTAAACTTTGCATTTAAAAACTTACCCACCATAAAATGACGATATTGACTGAGGAAAAATCCTTCCTGCTTCTCATTTGATTTTGCTCCCAGTAGCCTATGTCTGAGGAGAACAAATAACTTTCAGAGACCTGCCTTGCTGTAGATCTAGTTATTGGCAAATCAGCAAAGAAAGGTACAGAGCAAACTGCTCAGTTCTGCTCGGTGGTCAGTCCCAAAACACTTCAGAGAGAGAAGCTGCTGCCAGGCTGCTGACCATCATCGTGTGATTATGACAGAGGCACGTGTGGAAAGAAATAGTCTCCGTAGCAGCTCATTTGAAGACTAGCCTGAGCTTCACTTGGGAGTTGGCCATCTGGTGGCTAGGACCCCTGAGCTCATGAGTCCTCAGTGGAAAACACAGCTAAGACATTGTGTCCTGCTGTGATGCCTCAGCTATAATTTCCGAGTGGCTCGAAGAGCAGTTCCACGTAGCTGTAATTTGACCTCAGGGTGACAAACTAAGATCAATAAACACAATAAGGTCCCTAGCAGGAGACAAGGACAAGACCTGCCTGCCAAACAAAGAGTACAAAGAGCTTGGCAAGTCTCTCAAGTTCATTATATTTAGTAACTCACTCACTATATTGGATTTGCTGTGCATACTGCAAACAAGGATTTTGAACTACTGGGAGTATCTTTCATAATGATACTCTAATGCTTTCAAGGACATTGTGTTTAGGAATTCAATTGATATATTCCAAGGTTTTCTGCCACACACCGTAAAGAAACAAATAGAAAACAAACAAATAAAATGTCTTAATTCTCTCCCAGAATGTTGTATGACTATTCAGAAGTATGAATTTGCCTATTGTTTATCCATGTATAAAATGTTCAGAATGTTAATCCTTAGAAAAATAGCTAGCATATGAGCTATTATTTTCAAAACCTTTACAGTTGTCTTTCTTTTCAGTATAAGGAAAAGGGGTTTTGTACTATGAAGGATCCAGAAAACAGTAATCTGTTGGCAGATTCTTGGTTCTGCAACTTAAAAATAGCCAAATGGGTTTTTAATTTTTTTAATACCCTTCTGCCCTGGGAATGTATGTTATATTTCTGCTAACAGTGTAGTTTTAAGGCCAAGATATAAATTCTCTGGCAGACCTGCCTACCCAGCACAGCTGTGATTAGTTTGATTCCAACCTTGGACTGACTCTCCAGCTCCATTTGCATCTGTAACAACCAACGGAGAGCTGATATTGCCTTTCCAATTACATGGCAACAAAAGGGGAAGTGGTTTAGAAGACTCTGCTGCCTCATTTGCAAGTAACACAGTTGTTTTCAGCCTGATGCTCTGTAATGGAGCTGGTCACTAACAGCTCCGTTTTTTCTTGACAGAAAAGATGACACTGCTGCACGGAGCTGAGTGGCGCAGGCTGGGGAAAGGTCTGGTTCAAACAGGCAGCTGTGGAGACCGGGAGCCCCAGCAGGAAGAGGTACGGGATTATCAGAGGTGACAAGCTTCAAGGAAAGGGAGGATACAGAAGTTCAAGGTGTGTACATATCTGAAACTTGTGTAGAAGACTGATAATCTTACATTCTTGCCACATTGGGACATTGTGTCTTTTCCAAAATCACTTCAGATAGAACAAAACATTTCTGTCAGGCTATTGCATAAAAATCTTGGCCCCAAATCAATGAAGGGATGACTACAGTCCCATCTGAGGCTTGGGGATGTTTGAGAGGGGCAGGGGTAGGTTTCCCATTCATGCAAGTTCATGGCTGTTTGTTTTCTATTCATACAGGTCACTACCCAGATGTCAATTAAAAGCAAAAGGTCTAACATCCCAATGCATGGATTATTTTTAAGATTTCCTGCTAGATAAATAACTGCACTGGACTAAGCATGAATGCTTCTGCTTCTTTTATGATATTTAACCCTTTCTGTTAGATTTCTTCAACTTAACATGAAACAATCAAATGTTCTTAAGGACAGAGAGAGCAAGAGAGAGTCCACTTTGGGCGTCCAGTGGATGAAGCAGGAATCCAGCTGCTGCATTAATGGATATTGCATTACTTTGTACAAAATATTTGCAGATAAAGAGACTGGATAAAAATATTTGCAGATAAAGAGACTGGATTGCAGGCCTCCCTCTCATTTATGTGTTGCCTGTTTGTGTTTCTGATTCATCAGACGCCAAAGTGACTCCAGTAAGAAGTATTCTCTAATTTAGAGCACAGAAATTTTGTATAGTAGATCATGCAGGCCCTTGACATAAAGTTTAACTTATCCTGTTCCACTGTGCCTTTAATAAACATGCTTCATCCTCTGCTTCAATAGGAATTCATACTGCCTGCAGGAGGAGGAATGCTTATACTCAGGGAAGTGGTCAGCATGCTGTACTTTCAATATTCCTGCTAGATGTCATGAGCATGGGGCATGAGACGACATTTGCCCAAAGTCTTAGGTTATCTCTGAGAATATAAAATGAACATTATCCACAATTCAGTAGATTCTTTATGGGTAATTTGCCACCTACACATACATTATTAAAGCTCTTGATGCACCTGAGTGCTCATCTCTAAGTTACAGCAGTAATATGAAATCCCACAAAGTTATTATTGCACAATTCTTCTTGCAAAGATGATATTTTACTGCTGTAATCACTTCCCTCTAGGAGACTCCAGAAGAGGATTTCAACTCCATTACTAATGATTTATAGAGTCAACTTTGTGCACGTATCTTGAGCTTTCCTGTGACCTGCTGAAGCACAATTAATGGAAGCTGAAATAAGGAAAGTTGACTTCCCTCTTCCTACTAAAGAGGAACCTTTGCAAATAGGGTGTATTTGGAAGTTTCATACAAAGTAAAATGCCAGTGTTTCTGTGCTCTGTTAGGCAAGGAAACAGGAAGGGGAAAAAAGCAATTAAAATAAGAGGAAAATGGAGAAGAACGAGAACATATTAAAATAAGAACAGTTACAGGGAACCTGACTACAATGGAGTAGAGAGGTGGAGAGAGAATGAAATAATAATGCATGTGCTGTTTAGTAAACTTATTCTGGCAAGATTTTTTTTTACACAGAGAAACTTTTTGGCTTTTTTAAAAAAATCTCATTGCCCCAGAGACCAAACAGGCTAAGACGTTAATGGGAGGAAAAAACCTCAGGCTTTGTTCCTACGTTGGAAACCACAAGACCCAAAGCCTGGGAACACAGACAGTGCCCTCCACACAGAGGCAGAGAGCTGTCTGCACTGTTGCTCAGAGGGCCAGGGTCTATACCTGCTTGTGTGGAGGGGTTCTTTGGTTGAAGTCCCTCCTGATGAGATTAGGTCTGGAAATAGCACTGTGTTCTGTTAGCACTGTGTTCTTTAAGGACAAGGAGTGGAATTCAATAAAAATTCCACTGAGTGTGGTGTTCTCCTTCATTTCCTCTTCCACTCTGCTTTAGTGCAGTATCACTCCTCCTGGCTACTGACTGCAACAAAACCTGTTTGGGGAGAATAGGGTTTATGTACAATACCTGCTCGCAATAAAGCTGGCTGGGCTAAAGAAGAAAGTGTCACATAAAGCTGTTCACTTACTTTAAAGACTTGGTTTTGTTGCTTCAACCCTGTTGCACCAAAAGGGTTTGTATTGCTCTAAGTATGTAATGTAGGAATGCTACTAAACTCACATGCAACATATGGTGAGATCTATAACCTTTCATGCAGTACATCTCTCATTCTCTAGCATTATTACTTTTGGAGAAGTCTAGTATTGTAATTATTTCCAATAAGAAGTTTGCTCTTGACTGCTCTCAAACCCTTCCTGAAGTGAATTCCCTCTATGACTGTAAGCTTACTAGTTATGGAAAAGAAATGCTTTCCTTTAAAACCTTCATAGCATTCTTGCTTTTCTCTTGATTAGCAGAAAAAATATTTAAGGAGAATTTTCTGACTTGTTTTTGCAGCAGGTCCCAGGAGCTCAGAATTTACAGTCTTGCTTTAGTCCTTGGAAATGGATCTTCATGTTCACACCTTCAGTCTGAAGTATGAATACTTTGGCTGGTCTGCTAAAGCCCTAATTTAGGTTTCCTGCTGGGATTTTACAGCCAGAAAAGATATATCTCTGTTGTCTCTTTACTTTTGGAATATTTTGTGTACTTGAGTTGTACTGTCTTTTGTTTAGAATTTAGTTTTGTGTTGTTTTGTCTTGAAGTAGTTCAAGGACTGAAGAGGGATGGTCATAGCGTTAGACATTAAAGAATACATGAAACAAGCATTTGCAGAAATGAAATCCAAAGGCAAGACAGCTTGGAGATTTGGAGAGAATATATTATTGCATTTTGTGAGGGTGCTGAATTGCAATTATTAAAGCAGAATGCTAATGACTAAGTGGGTGATAAATCTATATTCTGGAAAAAGAGTCATCAGTTTGCAGCTGAAGTTATGATACTATTTGTAGGTGTGAGCCTGCATAGTCCTGTTTGTATGTGGGATAATTCTCTGTATGTGTGTGTGTGTGTGTCTATGTGGATTTGTGCTTCCATATAGCGGGTTTTCTTTAGATCCCTTATACACGTGGGATGTGTCATTTGTTTGTGTGTACAACCTTTTATTTTTAATTTTAATCTGTTTCTTACAATATTCTTAACTTCCGAACTTAATGTAAGGTTATAAGCTTGTGTGAGAAGTTACATGCTTTGGGCAGTCACGTGCTATGTTTTATACTAAGAAATGTTTCATATGGCTTCAACTTGACAATTTTCTGTGAAACAGATTGCCTAGCTTTGTATGAACACATGAATAGACTTAGAGAGTTGCAAAGCTGTCATTTTGTACGGTACTACTCTGGTTGCTAACACATATTAATCTTTAACATACATATATGTATATATCTTGATTGTTCTGCAACAGTTGGATATGTATATGTGTATGTGTTTTGATATCAGCACTTACACAAATATTTATCTATGCAAACACAGATGCGTGTGCGTCGCTTGTGTAGTTATTGCAAAAGAACCAGAGAAAAATAACTGAAGCATGAACATGTACTGTTGTCACGCTGAATATTTTAAGTAACACACTAATGTATGTACATGTAACGCATTAGTATATAGTTCCTTAAAAACTATGAGTTTTCCCACCAGTAGGCAAACCTACAGGTCATATCTGTGTAAAATAAATGCACATAACATTAGAGTAGTACCAACTGACAATATACTGAAAGCATAAAACTTACTGAAAGACTATTTAAATGAAAACCTTTGTTCTTTTACACAGACAGAGTTCTCCTCCAGGTCACCAGTTGTATCTTCCTCCCAAGAACACCCCCTCTTGCCTATTGCATGATTATAGTTGAGCATCCAAACACTAAATAAAAAAGAGAGAGGAAGAGAATTCAGGAAGCGAAGACATTTACAAGGGAATAAATTAGTCACTGACTAAACATTTTCAGCATTTTGATAAGGTATTTCTTGCGTGCCAAGAGACATTGCTGAGTAGGTGTCAAAAGTCCAAGCAGATTCAATCTAAAGATAACCTCAAAGAACATTCCCTGCCAGCATTTTGTTGACTGTAGCAGTTCAATATGTTTCACAACACGAGATGAATTTTCATTATGTATTGCTGGTAGTGTATCATACTGCAAGAACCTGCAGTGACCTGACTTGAATTTTTCACCCACTCAGGAATAATTTTGCCATTAACCAGCCTGCATGGGGGCTGAGGGTGTAAACTTCCCACTGCTCTGAGGCTGAAGAACATAGCAGGCTTATTTGGAAAATGAAAAATATCAACATAATTCTAGGAAAAATGAAGCATCAGAATTAGATAAGAGGTAAATAGTTAGGGTCTGGTGAAATCTGACTGCTGGGCACTTCTGGGGATGCACTTTCTCAGAGCGTGTGACAGAAGATAATAGGTCTCGCTCCCAGTGGTGTGGCAACTCTTTTTTTGCCTCCATGACACAAAAGAGGATATAGGTCCCTGTGTAGCACATCTTTTGATGAAGAGTGGTACATTAATATGTCTTTAAAATGCCCTTTACTGTGTTTCAGGAAGCACTCCAGTAAAAGCAGCTCATGGCTTTGGGCATTTTTTCTAATTCCCAGCACTCCAGCCGCAGGCAGATAGCATGCCCAAGCACAGCTCGAGCAGAAGCAGTGGAGTCTCTAGCTCACCTGTGAACACCAGTCTGTGTCAGGTGTGCTTCCACCCATTCGTACCCACATGGTCACATCTGGAAAGTACACTCATGTCTTACCAAGATAACTTCAGACGGAAGAAACAAATGCCTTTAAGGCAACCATGCTAGAGTAAAGCATCCTGACTACGAACTTGCAGTGTGTGCATCCCCAAAGCTCCTCAGGCCCCACGAATGGGCAAAGTAAAAATGATTTTTCTCAGCACAATGCTAGAGCTCACCATGTAAAGATGCATATGACTGAAATAATAAGATAGTATGTGGCAACTGTTTAAGGCATTAAGAGGGGGCCACCAAAGGGAAATAAGCAGTTGACTCAGAATAGTCTTTTTTGTGGCTGAATTGTACCCCCAAGTCTTTTATAACCTGTGTGTACACAGGTTATATAAGGACGTTATTTTATATGCTTTTACAGTATGTTATATTATATAAAAGCAATCAGACTAAGAAAATGTAATACTTTAGTCTAATTCTCACCTAAGAACTACATGTTAAAGCATGAACAGCCTTTAAAATCAGTAACAAATGTTGCTGGATCTTCATTGAAACACTTTTTTTTTTTTCCAAATAGGACAAATTATCTGACACTGGCACAGTAAGATAATTCAACCATTGTTTGTATTTTGATGTTATGCCTATCGGTCTTTGTTTTAATCCAGACTTACCAACAGAAGCACATCAAATTTACAGATGAGAGCACACTAACCCCTACCCTTTAGAGCACAGGACAAAAAAAGTAAAAGGGGAGCTGAGGGCATGTTCTACTCGAAAAACTTCAAAATTATGATAGATAATTTTTTGTCCACACAAGCACAATACAATTCAGCAGTTTTTTATAGTGTGAAGTCTGAAATGGCTGGAAAGCTGGGAAAGAACCCCAAAAATATCAGTATGTTTTCAGTCAGTGTGTGCAATCAACGTAAGGAATAGTATACCAAAGAACTGCTCTATGTACAGACTACAGGCAATTCTTGTGAATAACTACTAAGGGAATTAACTCCTTTATTGTAGAGGATTATATCTGAAGTGACTGTTTTTCCCCACTTCTTGTATCTTGTCATTTGGTTGGCTGAGAGCATCTCTTTTGCTAAGTTTATATAGTGTCCGAAAGAACAGAGTCCTCAACCAGACGTGGGGTCTCTGGGCACTACTGGAATAATATGTAAAAGGATACTTTAACATTACTCTTTGGAGACCTAGAATTAAGTCTTCTGTTTAGCTGCAATCGTTACATTGACAACACAGTTTGAGGTTACGAATGTTGGTCTTGTGGTTAATGGGGCTCTAGAGATCCGCATTCAGCACTTGGCTCAAGCACAGGGTTCAGCTGTTCAATTAATCTCCATGTGCCTCAGTCCTTAATCTGTAAAAGTCAGATTTTTTTCCCCGTCCTGTGTCTGTTTCATCTAGTTAGCATATAGACTCTCCGGGACAGTGATAGTCTCTTTCTTCAGGTCTGTATAGCTTCTAGTACAATTAGGCTCTGATCTTGCTCTGCTTCTGCAAGATATCCTGTATCACAATAATGAATAATTGCAAAACATTTCTCAGTCAAGCTATTTTTAATTTCTTAGTGAAGCTCACAGTCTTTCTTTCCTCCAGTCCCCCTACATAGCCCATGTAACAACTTCTTTTATTCTGTGAAATGTGCTGGGCCACCTCCTAGAAATTGCTCTGTGCATAAAAATTCTTCTGACTCTGCTGTGATGCTGGTATGCTTCTTTCCACAAAAAATGAGATGCTGCAAATTATTAAAGAGGATGACAGACCCTGCCATCTGACAGAGCCATCAGAATGCTCCATGGTCCCCTGATCAAGGCAGAAATCATCACTTATTGTTAAGCATTCAATTAAGAAATAAAAAAAAAAAAAGCACAGAGAATGCTTTCCAAGGTCATCACTATCTGTCTTGCTTTCCTTTTTTTTCAGTAGCAGTTATGATGTAGAGTGAATGTGCCCACTTTCTGCACATTTTCTTCAGTAAACAGTCAGAAACAAAACCATTTTTTAAGGAATAGCACCTTCCTAAGAGAATCACAATGTATTGACAAGGTATCAAAATTAATTTCCTTCAGACCTGGAGAGGAGACCTTGTGTTATGCCACTGAGTGTGCACGAGCACTCCTCTTAGCTATGTTTTCTTATCTTCATCTGAAGAATTTTCTTCCTTATAGCAATGCAAATGGCTATAAAGTTATTAAATCCCAAAGATTATAAACACATTCATGCAAAGCAGGACAGTGTTTATAATATGCCTTTGCATATTTTTGTTTCGTTTTTTTAATCTGTGTTGGGTAATGGGTAGGTGTTAAAATGTGCCAGTAGAGAAAAAGCATATTCTTGATATTTATTAAAATGCTCATTCCTTTTACATTTTCTGTAGGTTCTTGACTACTGTGATTCCACAGTCTAGTTATGCATGGTGAGACCTTTGCCAGTTTTGAGTTTGCTGCCTCTCCATTCATTGAATGTTCCCTGGCTGCTGCACGAGCAGTGATGCTCCATATCTATCATCTCTAGATCTTTCATTATCCTACAGGCTTATATTTTGTCACTTCTTATTATTCTCTTTTCTAGGGCCAACGATTCCACTCTTTTCAATTTCTTTGACATATGAAAGTTTTTCTGAGCCTTTGCTCAGTCCCATAACCCATCTGCAAACTCCTTCAGTTCTGCCATATTCTCTTAGAGATCACATGGCTGGTACCACCAGATTCTGGAGAATTCTTCAGCATTGCTTTAGAGACAGACATCCTAAGGGAATCTATATTCTTCTCTGTCCTGTTCTTCATTTCAACTGCATTAAGATGTTTTTAGAGTGTGCAAGTTTTTCTGCAATGATTCTATGGGAATTTCCTAAATTAGCGCAAAAGTGGAGTGCTCAATACTAAAGAACTTTTTGCTCCCTGATAGATGGATTTGTCAGAGGAGGACAACAGGACTTTCACCTGCAGCATGCATACCTACACCAGGTACAGTGAGAGTTCTTCCCAGAAGAGAAATGCCTCATGGTGTTGGAAGTGTTTACAAGGAGCTCACATGTTCCTGCTTCTGTGCGCAAAAAGAAATTATTTTACAAACCCAGATTTGACTGACAAGGTCTTGGCATGAGAAGCAAAAGTCATGAGAATAAAAGAAAAATTCTGGACTACTTGAAAGTGTGTCATGGACTTGCAGTTTTTGGGTGAAGGCCTCTCCTAAGATACTGCTCTCTGCAGACAAGACTCTGATAATATAACAAGATAATATTCTGTCTGCAGAAAGGTTTTTTCTTGATTACTTATCAGGTACTTTTGAAAGTGAACTTAGTGCTACTGAAAGATAGCTGAGAGGACTGAAGGTCTTTCAGAGGGACACAGGACACACATACACGCATGAGCTGTTCCAGCTCTGGTGTGTTGGCAACATGGCTCAGTCCAAAGGGAACTTTCTCAGCTGGAAAGAATTAATCTTCTGTCTAGATGATATTTATATGGCCCTAATTACAGTGTTATCTAATTTATTCATAATCTAGAACTGTATCATTGTAGAAAAATGGGATTTTTGCAGGCACACATGCAGTCACACATGCCACGCTGTGGAGTCGCATGGCAGCAGCCCCTTCCTCCGCTGTGGCTGCTACTGTGACATCTTACCAGGGAAGACACCTGGGGAGGCATGTTCTTGCTGTGGAGGACATGAAGCAGTTGTTGAGCATATGCATGGCAAGTATTTGCCCAAGCTCCTCTTTTTCCTGCCCAGCTGCAGAGCTTTATCCAGGCTGCTATTTGGATTGCAGCACACTGGATATCCGTCCGGCTTGTCTGCTGCACTTGCCAAGTAATGCACGTTAGTTTGGTCTTTGCTATTTTTTCAGTATGTGAATGTGCTTTCTCAAAATAGGGAGAAACCATGATCTCATTTCATAAAACCCATCAGGTTTTTAAGCATTCAAGTGTAGTTTAAGGATACATTGACTCACTTGCTGACAGAGACTCCTTATCCTTCAGTCCATTTAATGCTCAAGACATTTTCTACTTCCCCTAAAACTTTCTAAATATTTGTTTCATTTTCCATTTGGTTGGACAACAAGACCAGAATTGCTTACCAGGCTGAGAGTAAAGACCCTGTTTCCAGAGAAACAGACTGACAATCTCTGAGTTTCATTTTGGTGCCCCGTTGTTCCTCCCTCCAGAGCAGCACGGGTGACAAAGGTTCAAACACCCACTCGAGAGGTGCCCCTGCACCACCCACAGCCCCCCTCAGCCCTCCCATCGGAGCACCCCAGGCAGCTCACCCAGAGCCAGGCTCTGCCCATGCTGCGAATTGCAGCCTTTGCCCAGCACTGTTCATGGGGCAGGGCAGCCAGAAACAGCAAGCTGAGCTACCAAGCACAGAACAAGATACAGGGCATTCCAAGAAGGGAAAAGGATGACAACGGGCCCTTCCCGTCAGATGTAGATATGCTAGTCTGAACAGCGACCTGGCAGAGAAACTGCAGCTCCAGCATTTCAGGCCGGGCACACCAGGCAACAGGAAGGGATGGAGCTTGCCTGGGGCCGAGGTTCAAATGACTCTGAGTGACTGAGACCAGACCGAAAGCGCAGGTGAATTGACACACACTGGCCTCGCTCTAGCCACAGGTAACAACACTGTGTTGCAAACACAGCTGAGTTACTGTCATCCAGAGGGGCTCTGGTGGGACTGAGTAGAGGCCCTGTCAGCCATGAGATAAGTGGCTGTGACATCCTCCGGCTCTCTGAGCAGCTCCCCTCCTCCCGGTCACAGCAGGGATCGCAGAAGGCGATGTGCATGCACGCTGCAGCTGCTACAGTTCGTAGTGCTGATGACAGTGTATTTGCACTCGCATGACTGACCATGCACTGCAATCATTCGAGACACAGGCACACTTTGTTTTCTACTCCTTATGTCATGCCACCTTTTGCCACCTTACTGTGGGGACACTGGCAGAGGGCTGGAGCAAACAACTGAGGGGCCAGGAATGTCTTAGAGGACTTGGTTCTTTGCACATGGGTTATAATGGCCAATCCAGCCCAAGCCAGATGCGCAGAAGAGAAGAATCAAACATGCAGGAGACGTTTTCTGTTGGCCATAGGAATCAGACTGCACAGGTTTATCCTCAGGCATCTCTTTTTAATGGTGTTCTGTAAGTGTCCAACTGCTATGCTGTGAACATCTCAAGAAATACTGCCAGACATCACATTCACATTCACAGCTTCATTCATTGCCAGCTCTTACATCACCTGTTGGCAGACTCCATCAATGAGGACAGTTTTCTGGCAATTATGTCAGCCAACCTTCTTCTTTATATAGCTGTGTTGTTCTGCATTTGATAATAGCTGATGTGGTATATGAACTGTTTTCTTGTGAGCTTTCAGCTGACATATTTGCCTGTAGTCTCCAGTTTTAATACAACTTGACTGCAGGTGCAATTCTGTCTTTTGCACATGCCCTGCTTTTTTTTGGAAGTGGGCTGTCAAACAATTGAAGGAAGAGCTAAAGAGCCTCTTCAGGGAACAACAGCCAGAATCCCTCTAAAATGTTCAGAAAGGTATAGGAGGTGGATCCTGCAAACCTATCAGTCAGCTTCCAAAATCCCCAGTGAGGGCTTGGAGGTTGGGGATGGTTGGTTGGGGATTAGGTGGAAACTGTTATCACGGACTGGCTAGGTTATGCATTTCCTTCAATTGAATCCCTACTGTGCACAGACCAGCAATGTACCTAACAGCTGCATGTTCTTTGCTTCCCTTTTGAGCCCTGCTCTGGCCAAAAAAGCCTTTATCAGAGGACACATTTGGGTACCTTTGTTCATTAATGATAACTGAGATGGAATACAATTTCTTCTTCATATCCATTGCCTCTGCCATAAATCCCCATGGAATAAAATCTCCTGGGTCTTTCCAGCACTACAAGTCAATTGCTAAAGGGAATTTAAATAAACAGTGCCTAAGTTTGGCAGGAGTAATCAGTTTGTTTTTTCTTTTTTTCCTTTGATGTCCACAGTTTGCAATTGCAGAAAGCCTTACTAGCCCAGCTTGAAGGAAAGAGGATCAGTCATCTCTGCAAGTCTGTACTCTTTTCTTGAGCATTTGCATGCTTGTCTTTCACTTATTCATTATAATGACCGGAGGATCTCAGCCAGCCATCAGTACGGGAGGGAGCCTGGATGCTGTTCATGTGGGAAGTCCACATTCCCTGCAAGTCTTGCATAATGCAGACTTTCCCTCGGACTCAGTCCAGGATTACTTCCTGCCAGACACTTTTCCCCTAGCAATGGGACCATATGAGGAAAAAAGAAACCTTTATTCCCTATTAGGGAAACACCTCATTCTTCCTCTTCCTTTTAAACATAAGATACATTAAAACTCTCATTATGTAAACATAAAACAGCACTCTAATGAAACTGTCAGCGTCTTTTTATGACATCCCAATATTCTGGTTCGACAGGTTTATAAAACATGTGTGCTCTTTGCTCAAAGCGTAACACCTTCCTTCTGCCACCAGCTAGTGATATTACTTAAATAATCTGTGTTATGACACTGAAGGTCATGGGTTTAAATCCTAATGATCAGTCAAAGCAAATGCCATTGCAAAAGCAGTGACTTATTTTCTTACTCATTTTTGATCCTAGAATTGCTGCTGATGAGCAGCGCATATCCCACTGGCATCGATGTCTCAGCAGGTAGCACCTGCCATGCCATTCATGTTTCAGTACTGGAAAAACAACCACTTATGTAATCTCATACTGCAAAAAATTCAGACCACAGATGAACCATCAAAATATAAGCTTAATTTACTGTATGGCCAGATGAGCAGTCAGAAATGAAATACTTACCTAGAAGAACTGCAAAAACAACCCCCCAGAGCTCACAGAGGTTAGTTACAGCAGAGTTGTGCATAGCTTTATCAAAGTTATATTTTAAGCACAGGCTTAATGACCAGGGCTGTATTGAAAAGATTTAGTTATCTTTTGGACCATAAACTCTGAGGATGCACAGGCAATGAGACAAAAGCTAATCATACGGCGTGAAATACCAATCCTCTTGCTCTTGCCTTGTTTCCGCTTGTGAACAACCACGAATCAGACTTTGTGTTCACTGGCACTGTGAGGTAATAGAATGTTGCACAGCTTTAGGTCAGCTGAAAGCTAAAGTATTCTTCATATAACTGAATTTTCCCAGAAGATTCACAGCATAAGCATGTAAACATTTATTAATAGGAAACTCTCTTACCCAGAAAAACATACAGCTGAATTTATATGGTGTAACTCCACTGAAAGGGGTGGAATTACAGCCTAGGTGGGCTTTAGCCAGCATGGAGTCAATGTCCCAGAGAAGAATTGGTCCCCAGCAGTGCCAGCCTGCAGTGAATGTCAGACTGCATTGGCTAGAGGTCCTCAATGTGAGCAAATGCCCCAGTGGCAGATGCCTCCCACATTACTCCCTTATTTTGCCATTTACCTCTGCTCACTGCCTGCCATTCTGTCTTGGCCTGCCAGATGACAGAGGGATAACTAACCTCTGCAGTGTTGCAACTTTTGCCTTTACCACAGGAAAATTCAGTTTTTCCAAGTAAAAAGCAGGGCAATACCCTTACTCATGCTGCTTGAGATAAAGACAAAAGCCAGGAAACATGGTAGAGGAAAAACATAAAAAGAGAAGAAAGATGACTGATAATATACCCATCACGTGGCATCTCAGTAGGAGAGAAGAGAGCTGCTGAATAAAAGAGGTTACCTATAACATGCGAGGGTCTTGACACAGCAAACCAGAGTGGATGGCCACTCCTCTTCTAGAGAACAGCCTAACTCATTCTCACTCTCTGACTCTCCTGCAAAAAGGAGGAGGATTGCTGGATTGGGTGGGAAAAGTATTTTTCCTGTGAAGAAGTGAGGCAGCTGAACTCTGTCTCCCCTCCATGTGTTTTTTGAACTTAATTCCTAGTCGTGGCTGGGGTTAGCACAGGTGAGCCCTGGAGGCAACATAATGTGAGCCACTAAAACAAGTCCAACCACTGAACACATTTGTGCCATGACACAGATTTCATCAATGCATGGAAAGTCCCCAAGTTGAACTAGGAAAACATTCCTCAGATTCATTAGAAAATTAGAGGCAATCAGAGGCTTGAACTCGGCATTGGAAATGCACTCACACCTTGTTCATTCCAAGGGCTGTGAAGCAAAGTGCAGTGGAGTTTATTAGAAGTTAACCTGATGGGTGTATTATTACTTTAATGTGGCAAATCACAATAGGAAATCTTAACTATGATTCTGACCAAGATTCCTGTCATAGAACTGATGTTCTCAGGACTGGAACAGATTAAAGCAATAAGGGCATATTTTTTTTAAGTCAACTCACATGTGGCAAAGTAGCCAGATTTTAAGAATTGTAGCTGCTTCTCTTTTTTTTCCTTTTCTTTTTTTTTCTATGCACAGTTAAATAAGTGTTAAGCCACAGGATAAAAGTAGCATAGAAGGAAGTGGCAAAGAAGAGAAATTACAGTAACAGAACAATTACAGTGACAAGTTGATGGAAAGCTCCTCTGATCTGAGGGATGTGTGTTCAAAAAACTCATAAGTAATGTCCCTGGCCTTGGCTGTTCCTTTTGATAGTCATAATCCTGGGCCTGCATATCAGTGAATGAAAACCATTAAAAATAGCATAGTATAAAAGAATCAGAGCAGTGAAAAACTTACAGAAGTAGACAGGGAAAACTTGTTGTAGAGGCAAAATGGGGAACAGGAGCCAATGTGCATGACTGCCCCTGCAGCTACCGGCTTTGACCAGCTGATTGCCCCAAGGAGCCTGCAGAGCCTGGTCAGAGTGCCAGCAGCAGAGACAACCTTGTGTGCACTCATTAGTGACCTTGCCTGCACTCTCATGGACTTTTTGTTTAACTGTTGAAAGGTTGGATTGTTCTATGTTGGTTTGTTGTTTTTTTTTAATGGCAAGGTGTTGTGCTTTGGCCTGCTGCTGATGGCAAAGCTTCGAGTCCACAGGTCTGTATAAAGAAGCAAACTGACCAAAGGTCAGGGCTGGCGACATGGGAACAATGCCAGTTGTTCGCAGTATAAGCATTATCCATCATCACATCCTCATGTAAAAAATATTCAGCTGTTGTAAATAGGAAACTTGCCATTCTCTACCTCTTAGAGAGGTGATTTTTTTCCTGTGAGGTGAGACCAGAGGAGTCAGACAACCACTGAGCTCTCTAAGAGCCAAAGAAGACTCAGCTACATCCCTGTGAGAACAGTTGTCTACCTGTCATTATTTAAGGTGTTGTCAACCGCATGTTCTGCACTGTGAAGGCAAAGAAAGAAACAGGAAGATATATTAAGCCCGTTCTGTTATAGTGACTGTGTTTAGAAGAACAAAGAGCATTTCACATTGCCTAGAGTTAGATGCCTAGGGTGGGATTTGTCTTTCCCAGCTTTATATGTCTGTCGTCAGTCATCTGTATCTGAGCTAGGCAGCTTCGGCTGCCTGCATACTTAATTGAGGAGAACAGGAGCTTCCAGAGGGCAAATCACTCTGTCTTATTTTAGACACCCATAGCAGTCAAAAGAAGGATCCAACATCTACAAGGTTTTCACTATATATTGTCTCTGGTTTGGTCCCAGGGACAGGACATCCAGAGGCAGCCAGGGCATGTCTTCAGGAGTCTGGTTCATGCAACCCAAGATTATCTGCAGTATGACAGCATGCAGCATATGAGGGTGACTGGGAGACCTATTTCAAAAGCAGAGTCTTCGTGTAGGCAAAGATGCAAATTCTACACACACACAGTCTCTTGTTTATGGAAGAGAGGTTTTTGGATAAGCATCAAGTGCAAGTTGTACCAGGCAGGATATTCTCACTTGGTCCTTATGTACCACTCTCAAGTGTAGGTGATCTACTTGCTTAGCACTTGCATTGGGGAAATATTTACCACTTATTCATTAAGGAGTAGACAAAAATGGTCTTTGAGGAAAGAAGGTTTCTAACTTTGCATTCAGTAAACTCCTTTTCTGTGGACATAGAGACAGCCTTATTTGGCACCCATGAACCTTTTGTTCCATATTTTAGTCAGCATTATTGCTGCTATAAATGAATATTGTTGCTATTTATGTTTTGCTGACAGCAGGTGCAGCCAGGACAGAATGGGAAGTGGGAAGTGCAGTGCACGGATTCATTCCTGATTTATTTTGCCACAATTAAATAATTTTGACAGTGTTCCAGATGTACTAGATGTTATACAGTTGCAAAGATCACTGTCCTTGCTGATCTTAGAGCTGCACAGAGAGACCAATACGACAGACAGGGCAGAAGGCAGGGCAACCGCAAACATGGTGTTGGAAAGGTAATTGTGCCTCTGAAAGCTACTTTCACACACTCAGTTATTCCGGGTTGTTTTATACCCCCTACACACACTCGTAAATGACAATTGCTCTGTGATGTGTTTAGGGGAACTCTTGTTCCTATTACTATGCATGGTTAATCAGGCTTAAGCTGATGAAATCCTCAGTACTGGGAGGAAAGGTAATTAGCATGGGTCTCAAGTCAATAAAAGCTCTTCTAGACATGTCCCCCCTTTCACAGAAGTTAATGTCAGGCTGACTTTCAGTAGTTCTGCAGTCTCTGTTCCTCCATTTTGTCCAAAATGTCCCCTGTGAGAAGGCAGGGAGGTACCTTACAGTAGAGGGCACTGCCTGTGTCAGCAAATGAGGCTCCTACACAGGCAAGAACAGAGTGCGAACTGAATGGACCAGGACTCAGAACAATTCTCTGGATTTGGCATTTAAAAACGGTAACTAATCCCAGTGAAACTGAAAGGGAGACTTGAAGTGTGTCGATTTGAAGCTGTGTGTTGATACCTCATTTTGAAAACAACTAGCAGGACATTTACGTGGTGCATGGTGTCTCCCAGTTGAGAGTGCAGAATCACTTAGTGTCACATGCTCCATGCCAGAACACTTGGGAACCTCTTGGGAAGTCTTTTGTTCTACCGTTATTTAAGATATGGGTTCAATAATGCCCTTAATGAGAACACCTAAAATGTACAAAGGGTCAATCACCCTGTTAAGGAACAGGAAATAGTTGCAAAAAGCATAGGGAGGGGCTAGTGTTGGAGAAGTTCAAGGAAATGTGTTGCCTCAAGTAACGGCTGATGTCTTCTGTGACTAATGCGTTATTGTTCATAGAACACCACAGGTTCTACACTTGCCCGTGCTGCTTAATGAGGTATTGAACCAAACACTTTCGTATCTTAAAGAAAACTGTTACTTTTCTGATGAAGCTTATACATAAGAAGCAGATTCAAGGAAAATCTTACCATCTCTGAACTCCTGTAACATTTGAGAAAGCAGTAAGATATGAAATGGTGAATCATAGAGAAGAAAGTCTTGCATTTCAGCAGCAAATACATTTCGTCAGTGCAGGAAACTAGAGCTGGCACTGTGCAACTTTGAATTTACAACTGTACTCTTGCACCCAAAAGTGCCTGAAGGCGTTTGCAAAGTCAGCCAAAGTCAGCCTGTCTTTGTACAGAGTAGCAGTTCCAATGCAAAGAAGTGCAAATGTTGTGGGGTGGGGGGGGTGGGGGAGCATAAAAATGTTTTAAAGAAGTGTCAGAACAAGAAAAGGAGAGAACTTAGTGCATGAGAAAGTAAAGACTGCACCCACAAAGAAGAAATGCATGGTAAACCCCCCGGGAGGACAAAGATCCCAAACAAGCAGTCTGCCTGAAGCTGGGAGAAGACAAGAAGCAAAGCAGACAGAAATGTAATTGGAGAGGAAAAACATTTAGGTCTGTTGTGGAGGAAAAAATAGCAGAGTTTTTTGAATGCGAGTATTGGACAACTGTAGCAAATGTTGGATTGACAACCAGAAATATGAGACTGGACAGCAGGCAAAAGGTCAGAAGTGAAGAGAGAGATTTGTGAGTCACCATTCAGGTAGCACCTGTAAGTACTGGAGCACATGAAGTCATGAAGAACTGTACACATGGGAGCCCATAATAAACCCTCATCCTCCTTCACCTTTCAGTTAGTTGGATTTATTCCAGTTCAAAGCCAGGGATTCTTTAAGGTCCTAGTTGTCTTCTACCTACCTTCAACACCCCTTCTTAGATCTCCTTCTTCTTTCACTTTTGCACTATAGCTATGTTGACATGACAGCACAGCCAGCTCTAATACTCCACAAAGGGCCTTGAACTACTCAAAAAAATGTTTATGCACAGAAATATCAGGTGTAACATCTGAAGTAGCTCCTCCTCCCAGAAAGTAAGATATTGAGGTCAAAGCTCTGGCATTCCAATGGTGCTGTGTGGACACAGCAGGTACTTAGGACTGGCTCTGTAACCAGGAACATGTCCCAGTCACGCTTCACTACCATGAAAGGAGGACAGGTAAGTAGCAGCCACCTTTCTGCTTCTCACATGCAGGAAATTCAACTGTTTACCAATAGCACAGTTTCACAGCAGCTAAATCCAGGTTTTGCAGCAATGGTACGACTAACTTATTATGAGTTGTCACATCGTCAATAGTCAAACTGACAAATTAATTTTCTAAACTCCTCAGGATTTACTAATTCATAAAAAAAAGAAGTTACATACAGGAGATGCCCATAATTTTTGTGTGCCTTTGACGCAAACTCCTTTTCTGCTTGTTCTTTTTCTCTTTTCATCTATGTAGAATGCAAAACTGACACCATTGTTTTCTCTGTATTTCTTAGTGATACAAACATTGGTGCTGTGGTGCAGATTTCAAGCTACAGGAGCTTGGAAACC
This sequence comes from Scopus umbretta, assembly GCA_013400535.1. Classification (NCBI taxonomy): domain Eukaryota; kingdom Metazoa; phylum Chordata; class Aves; order Pelecaniformes; family Scopidae; genus Scopus; species Scopus umbretta. The sequence continues at coordinate 1,793 of VZTL01002747.1, read as the reverse complement.
TAAGTGAATCCCATCCCACATTAGAATCATAGAATCATAGAACTATAAATATTGGAAAAGACCTCTGAGTTCATCTAGTCCAACCATCATCCCAAAACACCATGTTTACGAAACCATATCCTGAAATGCCACATCCACACGTTTTTTGAACACCTCCAGGGATGGTGACTCCTCCACCTCCCTGGGCAGCCTATTCCAATGCCTCACCACTCTTTCAGTAAATAAATTGTTCCTAATATCTAATCTAAACCTCCCCTGGCGCAACTTGAGGCCATTACCTCTCGTCCTATCGCTTAGTTTACAGAGACACCCATTAGACAGTCATTTATTGAAAAGAGGAGAAGAAAGCTCTCCCACTCCCTCTCTTTCTTGCAATAGCTTTCATATGCATACACAGTCTGAAAGAAAACAAATTCTACAAGAGCAAGTTTATGGAAGAAGGTCATGACATTTCCACTGAAATGATGTGATCTTTTTCCTGTTGAGATTGCTAGTTTAATTCATAGAATCACAGAATAGTTTGTGTTGGAAGGGACCTGTAAAAGTAATCTAGTCCAAGCCCCCTGCAATGAGTGGGGACATCTGAAACTAGATCAGGTTTCTCAGAGCCCCATCCAACCTGACCTTGAATGTTTCCAGGGATGGGGCATCTACCACCTCTCTGGGCAACCTGTTCCAGTGTTTCATCACCCTCACTGTAAAAAAAAAGTCTGCATTATATCTAGTCTGAATCTCCCCTTCTTTAGTTTAAAGACATTACCGCTTGTCCTATATCACAACAGGCCCTGCTGAAAAGTTTGTCCCCATCTTTCTTGTAGGCCCCCTTTAAGTACTGAAAGGCTGCAATAAGGTCTCCCTGGAGCGTTCTCTTCTCCAGGCTGAACAACCTCAACTCTCTCAGCCTTTCCTCGTAGGAGAGGTGTTCCATCCCTCTGATCATCTTCATGGTCCTCCTCTGGAACCCACTCCAGCAGGTCCATATCTTTCATGTGCTGAGGGGTCCAGAGCTGGACACAATACTCCAGGTGGGGTCTCAGCAGAGCAGAGCGGCAGAATCACCTCCCTCAACCTGCTGGACACACTTCTTTTGATGCAGCCCAGGATACAGTTGGCCTTCTGAGCTGCAAGCACACATTGTTGGCTCATGTCCAGCTTTTCATTCACTAGTACCCCCAAGTCCTTCTCCACAGGACTGCTCTCAATCCCTTCATTCCCCAGCCTGTA
>VZTL01002746.1:0-11964 GCA_013400535.1 Scopus umbretta | reverse complement strand
TTTTTTTTTTTTTTAAGCTAACTCCATATATTTTTGGGATTCCAGTGTTGCTGATAGCACCTTTGTAAGTTGTGATGAATTTTCTGTTCTTCTCCCCCCACCCCATTGTGTTCAGCAAAGAAAGGACAAAAAATGTTTTAACTGCTGGAATGCATAAAATCTTGAGAATTATGTGCTTCTAATTTTTCCACTTCAGTTCATATTAGTAACACAGAGTCAATTCTGTTACTGTAGGTTGGGAGTGCAGTGCTTATTACATTTTGAGGAATTCAAAAAATATTTGGCCAATTATAAACATTTTATTCTTTGGATTTAATTATCTACTATTTTGTTATGAAGCATTTTGCAAGCAGTTTGTTTAATCTCTCATATGCCATGCTGACTTCCTGCAAGTGCAGACCCTAAATGTTTGATATGTTAAATCACAGGACAATCAGCTGACCTCTCTCCCCCTGGACTTCGGGACTTGGACTAGTATGGTAGAACTGAATTTAGCGACTAATCAGCTCACAAAAATCCCTGAGGATGTATCTGGGCTTGTTTCTCTTGAGGTGAGAAGAGTATAAATGAACAGCTAAGTGAATCCCTGCAATAGGCGTTCTGTACTTCAGGTTTAAGTAATATTACTTTTGGGTCAAATAAAGCCAAATAAATATGTGTATGTATGCTGTTTAAATAGATGTGTTGCATCTGTTTATGTCTGTTTTCAACAGCTTTTTGAATGTTGTTCTTTAGGCTTTAGATGAGTGTCTGTGCACAAAGAGTTAAGTACATATATATTTTTAAATATGTAGAAAGAACATTTTTCTCAACAGGAAGTTACTGTTGTAAATGAAATGGCAGTGAGCTTGGTTCAATTCCTGGAGAGACCAGCATGGAAACAGCAGGGATCAGAAAAATGTAATGAAATGGTCTACAGCCAGAGGTGGCTTGAATGTAGCGCTGTGAACCTTGTAGGCAGCCGCGTGGGAATTCTCAGCCTTTGAGGGAAAAGAACTTGTAGGTTGAACTGTGAACTAGACCTGTTGTGTCCCCTAGTCCTGTTTCCCAAGGTGCCATCAGGAGAGCCAAACTTCATTGCCTTGGAGGGACATAAAGGTAGAGGCGTTTGTTTCGGCAGTTGAGGGGACTTCGTAGCCTCTGTGAGTTGCTGGGAAAAATTTGTTAAAGTACAAGAGCAAATGGCATATTTGAAATTGCAAATTTCTAGTGTGACTGCTGCTCTGAATAATTAATGATTCCCGTAGTTTGGGGCAAAAAATTATATGGCAGAGTAATAGCTATTTAGCGGCCCAGTTCCCTTTAAGTTAAGGCTGTGATTGGGAAGTTAGTAACCTCTAACAACTGGATTTGCCGGTGCTCTGCCGAAGCTGGAGAGCTGCGCAGTCTGCAGACCTGTTAGTGCTATTTTTCTCTGTAATTAGAGAATCAAATACAAAGAACTATTTGGGCAGTGTTTATACAAAAGTGAAGGTTCCCACAGCAGTGCTAAGTCAGCCGCATTGCATGTAGGTAATATTTTCTGTTCCTGCCTTTGTTTCTTGATACATGATTGAAACGTTACTATTCTTATCGTTCTGTGTGTATCGTAATGCATAAAGGAAGGCCACCGAAATGCTGCTTGTACTAATGCTAAGGTGGTGGCTTGTATTCATTTTGATTTTCACTTTGATTTTTAGCCTTGTTCTCTATTCTGTTTCTGCCTTCAGTGTTTCCATGGTACATGAAGCTAGTGAGAGCCAGGTCTTTGCAATCTTGGCTGGCTTAGCAGGCAGCTGTGCACGGCTAGGATGAGGGTCCACATCGGGTGCTCTTTCATATCCCTGTGTTTCAATGTTTCTTGTTGAATAACTAAATAATAGCATTATTTAATCGGTAATTAATTACCTTACTGTTCACTGTGTTGTTATGAGGCTTGATTACTTCTAAGGACTGCTAGACTTCTCTGGAGGAAAAATGGTATACTAGTGTAACCCCCGTTAACTTGCTTGAGGAATAATGAATAACTCTGATAAATGACGTTGCAAATAAGGATACTTTTCTTGAACCTAGGATATTTATAATTTAACCTAGAAAGGAGGAGAAAAACAAGAGGATAACACTGTAGTAGGGGTGGGTGTGTTATAAGAGACCATTTTGAAAAGCCAGTGGGTATTTAAGCAGTGTTCTGCTTAGGTGCTCTGATCTGTGTTTACTTGGTGCTGCCCCTCACCAAAGGGACATAGGGAGAAGAGGAAGTATTCAGCTTTTTAAGGAGGACTTCGCAAGCGCAGAAAATAATGTAAACATGGCTATGAGATAGCTATAAGGAAGGATAACAAAATGATAGGGAAGTCCAGGGTGAAATTGTTTTTCTTTGGTCATTTAAAGAAATAATGTGTTCTTTTTTTTGTTCTGCATTTATTTTTCTGTAAAATAATATTTGAAATAATTCTGTCATAAATCTATGGATTTCTATCATTAAAGACTTTAAAAAATGTTAATCACTACTTTGATCTTTTTAAATTTATTTTATCTTTTCAGTTTGCTTCCATAATTTGCATGTAGGCTAATCTTGGACTTCATTACTTGAAAACATAAAAGGATCCTGTCTTAACCATTATTTACTAATTGCATTGCTGAAATTCTGTGTGGTGTTTTTTTTTTTTTTTGAGGTTCTTATCTTGTCAAACAATCTACTAAAGAAACTTCCACATGGAATTGGAAATCTACGGAAACTCCGAGAGCTAGATCTAGAGGAAAACAAACTGGAATCCTTGCCAAATGAAATAGCTTACCTCAAGGATCTGCAGGTGAAACAATAACGGGCTGAGATAAACATCTTACGTCCTTTATTTACACCATGCTGATTTAATTACAGTTAGTTTGATGAGGGAAACTATTTGGGATGACATAGAACTAAAAATTAAGAATCATGCGCAACTTTATCCACAATCTGTTCCCACTAATTCTTCCCCAGACGTATCAGTTAATATTGAACAAACAAATTTTGAAGAGTTTAGCTGTTGTACCATGAATAAAATACGGCCACAGGAGAATAGCCTCTTATTTCAGTCATGTTAATGAAAACTTTTATATTTAGGCACATATTTTACTATGCACTATTTTATTTTTATGTTTAGTGGTGCTTAATAGAGGTTTGAAATGTTCTTGAAGGGTAGAAATTCTTTTGTTCAAATGCTGGAGAGTAGAACCCATCAATTTATCAGCTATATGTCTTGTTACTTGCTGTCATTCGAAGCAGAAGTCATTAAGTTAATTTTTTAAAATGTGTTTTTCCCTTAGAAATTGGTTCTGACTAATAATCAGTTGACCACCCTTCCCAGAGGTATCGGTCACCTTACCAATCTGACGCACCTTGGGCTTGGAGAGAATCTTCTCACACACCTTCCTGAGGAAATTGGTAAGATCTCTTTTTCTGGTTTTATGCAGTGTGCCTGAGGTAAAGCAGTTACTGACACAGAAGATAGGATCTACTGTGCTCATAAGTAGAGGCCACAAAATTCATGTGAAACTACTAGATACACAACCTGATGTGAAGCATGTGCTACAGGCACAGCACTATAGGGTATGATCTTTATCTTGCTGAACTGTAGTGAAACAAGTGGTCTAGCTTTTTTAGTTCTTCTGCAGAAGGCTGCCAAACACACACTAACCTGGAGTGGTGAGATTCCTTTTCTCTCCAAATCCTCCCACAAGTTGTGTATTATCAGTCACTCAACTTCATAAACCTATTCTTGCAGAGAGGTCTGTGTCAGAAAGGAAATGAAGTGGTCCTACTGTCATTCCATGGTGCAGACAAAACCTTGTGTAAGGTGTAGACAGCTGAAGCAAACGTTTCTGCTGACAGTCCTTCTGCACACACTTCTGTTGGTAGATCACTATTTTTTTTCACCTTGATGAGATAAGAAAAGGAAGTGAAGGGGAGGAATAGGATTCTTTTTGTCTACTTGAGACATCCAGAGTAAATGAGATTCAGAGCATCTGAAACTGAGAGCCCCCGTTTCTTTTATAGTCAGTCACAACTACCTCCAGAGCATGATTTTGAGCACTTAAGTTAAAATCTTAAAGTTAGAGCTCATTATGGAGGAAAAAATGATGAGAGAATCTATACAAAGAAAAAATGTGATCAGAAACAGTGATGTGCAGATGGAGAAGGCTGGGACACTGTCTGTCTGTCCCAGCATCTTTAGTGAAGGGCCGTTACAGCTTCTGCTCATCTTGTATGTGCCTCAGTGCAAGAAGGGCCTAAAAAAATCTAAATCTGGAGCTTTGTAATTTAGTTCATAAGTTAGTGGAGAGAGTTTGGATGCTATGGGGTTAAAGTACAGAAGTAAACTTGAAATACTATCGTAGGACTACAATTTGGTTATTAAAGCTGGTTGTCTTAACAGATGAGAGAATAAGTTAACTATTTTCAGATGTGACTGCTTCATCTGAAGTTATCAGCTATTTCCCATTATTTCTTAGCCTTTCCTTTTTGTTGGTTTTCCATGCCTTGAGCCCTGGCTACTGCTTTCTCTTGTGAAAGATGAAATAGTCTTTCAGGTTATAGGAGATGCTTATGGTATATAAGATTATGGGGAATGTTTTGAGGAGGACTTGTATGTTTGGAGTGTATTTCAAAGATACGGATTAATGTTGATATTTGATTGCTGTGGAGGAGTTGAAGTCTTAAGAAAGAAGAAATTAGTCCATTGTCCATCTCCTGGTTAATCTGTATTGCAGTACTTGTAGTGGAGGCAGGTTGTAAAATTTGAATTCAGGAGGAATTTTTCACATGGGTTTGTTCCATTTAATAAATTCACTGCTGTGCCAGGATCTCTCCTGCTTTCTTCCTGTGGTGCATTATAGTTATAGCTTCAGGTCTTTAATGTGTGGGTTCTAATTAAATAAAAGGTATGGCATAGATATTTTATAGAGATAATACATACTGTATGGTATAAATATTTTCTAGGCCCTTCTAACTAGATAGCTCTTCAATGTTGCCTGCAATTGCAAAGCACTTGGCTGAACAGTTACGCTGAAGTCCCGCTCAGTTATCATGTTCTGTGTATTCTCAATTCAGTTGTTATCTAAAGGCGATGTAGTAATGGATATTTTTACAGGGAAATTAAAGCAAATTGGTTCTTGCTTACGTTCCGGTGCTTGAAAATAGGAGTTTAGATGAGTCACTGGCTCTGGATTCTACATAGTAAAGAATCTTCAAGTGGGCTTAGTGCTTCTGTCTGAAAGTTATAAACTGCATGAACCAAAAAAATACTACTTCGTATTATTTTATTTTAACCAGGTACACTGGAGAATCTGGAAGAACTGTATTTGAATGACAACCCCAATCTGCACAGCCTTCCCTTTGAGCTGGCTCTTTGCAGCAAACTGTCAATAATGAGTATTGAGAACTGCCCGCTCAGCCACCTTCCACCTCAGATTGTTGCAGGAGGACCCTCCTTCATCATTCAGTTCCTAAAAATGCAGGGACCATATCGTGCCATGGTCTGATGCTAATCGGATTGTCCAATACACTGTACAAAATACAAACTGCATTAATGTTGTAATTGTCTGTATATGTATATATAATATAATATATGTGGTTTATATTAAGACTGCATTATGTGTTTCTGCTAATAGAGGAATCATAGCCATTTAGATTTTTTTTTATTCTGTAAAAATGCTTGTCTAAGTTTTCTTTGCTGAATTTGATGGAAGTTGTCTGAATAATCTGGAAATTGAATGCCAGTTCATTTAAAGCAATTGCCAATGAACTCAAAGTTTAAATTTAAGGGACAAAAACAGTTTTGCTTGGATTTACTTTCAGTTAAGAGAAATGTATAACCTTTATATAATGAGCTTTTCTGTTTTCCTCCCTCCATTTTTTTTTCCCCCTCCTTGTGTCAAAACCTAAGGGTCATGTGTACTGAGGTTGGGATTTTCTTTTAACTTATTTTGAGATTTGAAGCAAATGGTGTTTTTATATTGTTTACAGTCAGAGTAAATCACTGGATTTTGTTTTATTCTGATTTGCTCTGTTTTAATCAATCATATCTAGAATTTATATGCCTCTGCTGATGAATTTTTATCAACCGGTTTGTATACTAAAAACATATACTCATCAAAACAACTGGCAGGTGAAAAGGACGCAGTCAAAACAAAAGAAAAAGAAAAGAAAAAAAAGCTTGAATTCCTTTAAGTCTTGCTTCCCTGAGTTATCAGTTGCAGGTATAACATATCTGAACTGAGCCTTTTGCGGCTGGTCTTTTCTAGCACAAGTAAACCTTTTCAGATTGGTTAAAAAGTTGAGTATACTCAGTGAAGAGCGGTTTTCATTTTGTGAAGTAACAAGTCCATGAGGTCTAACAATACAGTTAAGTGGCAAGGAAATAATATATATGTACATTTTTATTACGATGTTGAGTCATAAACTACAACAGGCAATTTTAAGGATTCCTTATAGTCCTTGTACAATAAATGAATGTGTCTTACTTTTAAACACTGCAATATATGTAAGTTTTAAGGTTGGTTAACAATGTACTATGGTTTTATATCTTGACTTGCCTTGTACCTCCTTCCATTATGGAACTTGTGTGTCCAAGCACAATATCTTCACACTGTGCTGTTTTGCTGCTGAACTAAATGCACTTTTCCCCACAGCTGGGGCACTTGCTTCAAAATATTCAGTTCAGTATCTCAATTATTCTTTTTTAACTTCATCCTATCTGTTTCAGTATTAAACCGATCTATTAAAAAAGAGGCACCTTTTTCATTTGTGCATAGGTGTTGGTAGGTCAAGAGAAACACTGTAAGTAGTGGACATTCAGTTTTACCGTGAATTCCTTGGTTGTTTAAAGGGCAGAAGATGCTTCAGGGAGATTTACACTATTGCTGCACTTGTAGGGCTGGTTGTCCTTTTTCAGGAGGGTAGGAACTCCAGGCAGTTGCATTCCACGGTTACTCAAGAACTGTCCAGTTTATACTCATTGGTATTGCTGCTGGGGTAGTGTGACTTAGACCTTTTGAACAAAATCAAATCAACTGATGCCGTGGGAAATCCATTTCACATGCAGAAGTTTGGGGAATATTATTTCTGGCTTTCAGGCATGCTCACTTAGACGTATTGCCTTCATCTGTTTCCATTCTTTGTTGTATGTCTTTTCATTAACAAGAAGTAAGTTTAAATGGAAGGCAGGTGGAGATATAAAACCTTAGAGGGCTTAAACATGCTGTAAAAATATTGTAGATGTCACTGGATTTTACTAAGTAATGTTCTGTTCTTTCTCACACACTCTGTCTTGTCTTCCCCCCCTCTTTTTTTTTTTTTTTTTACATCTACTGTAGCTTTTCAGTTTAGACTTTAGTTTATAAAAGGCTAGTTCCTTACAGTTCTGCCTGAAGTTAATCATTCTCAGCATTAAGGTGTTTAAATTATGAAGATGCTGAAATGCTTAGTATCAAGACTGTAATCTAACTTTTGAATATACATATTTGTGCCCTCAGGTCACTAGGGAAAGTGGTTTGATTAATATGGTTCCTTAAAACAAAAGTGGCGACCCCTTGTGTTTTCAAGCATCTTGGTCTCATTACCTGTCTGCTCCTCAATCCCATTTTTATAAGAGTTGACGGGATTGAATTTGTTTAGTTTGTAAATACGTTGATTATTCACCTTGTTAAGGTACATGGTTAATGACTGTATGATTGGAGCTGACCCTTTCTCACAGAAATTCTTGTGGAGAAGTTGGCTACCAGTAGTGCTCGTTATACTTGCTTAAAAACAAACTATTCTTTTCGTTACACTTATAGGAATAAATAAAGCTATGTTTTAATTCATTACTATATTAAAAACAGGATATTTTTTCAAACTATCTTTGTACTAGTATGGTTGTTGCAATGCCAGATAATCCTGAGCCCTGTTTGAGGAGTGTAATTTTATACATTCTGAGGTGCACGCTTATTTTTTCAGTGTCTTGAGAGAGATTTGAATAAAAGCAGTGTGAGAGAAGATCTGGTACAGCAGAAATCAACTCAGAAGAATTTGAAAAGCTCTTTAAAATTATCTGAAAGATGAAGTACTAAATGTGTGGCATGGATTGGGAATAGATGCATATAAATCCATATAAGTACATATGGATTTATATCCAAATCTGTGCACAGATCCCTATAAATCCAGCTGTTTTGATCATTCAAAACAGTCTTACATCCCGACATAACAGACATTTGCATTTCCCAGGATGCTGGATTGTTAACTGGTACAGTTCCTAAATTATATTTCATTTCTGATGACATTCAGTTGGACACATGTGCTGGTTTATACATGTTTAAAAATTTTGTTTGGTCTAATCAGTTAAAGTATGAATGGAAAGAACTTCATCCTGACAAATGTATGTATGCATACATACATACATGTATCTGCGTATCTATATTATGTCTGAAAGCATAGACAAGGTGGAGAAATTAATTCTTTATGGCATCTTTGAAAAGAAGATGGAGAAACAGGTGATTCCCAGATACTTGTATTAAATCTTTACCCCGTTGCCATACTGGGGGAAATAATTTAGAAGGGTTATTGAAAAGTGTGACAATCTTTACTTTCAGTGAAAATCATGACCTCGATTGCTTGCCCGTAGACAGAATATCAATTTTGCATGTGTCTGTGCCTACGTACGTAAGAATATGTGCATAAACACCTGCCCCATAAAGACACTGTCCTGAATCATGCCTTGATTTAACAAGCTAAATTACTGTACTATAGACTCTATAGTATTATGGAAGTCTGGTAAGCTGTAAAGCAGATTAGGGATTTGTTAAGTAATGAAAAGAAGGAATAATTGCCGTTGTGACTCATGTTGGTCACATACTGCATTTCAATTTACTAAATAGAAAGTTGTTTGGTAATTCTTTGCAAAAATGTGTTCTTTTAGTATAAACCCATTAAAATTCTGTCTCTGGCTGTCCCATATTTAGGTTTGTCACCAAAGTTGTCTAGTATAAATGCAGTGGAAATGCTGCTGTAAAGTTGGGTCACACAGTTGTGTAACTGGCACTCTTCTGTTTGTTGGATGCTGTTGGAAACTTTGAAATTCTTACACCCTTTTTAGAAAGAGGGGTTGTAGGATGTTTGCTTCAGTGCCTCTCTTGGATTTAAGGTTTTCTCTGCAGTTTTGTCCGTATTTTGCTAATGTGTGAGAAAGTGCATGTTCAGACTTCTTGAAGGTCGTGTTTGCTCATGTACATGATTTAGTAAATTAGTACTCGAACTGTCTAGCTGGTTAGTGCTTAAACCCATTGCATCACCTGGAATTCAAGTATCACCTTTAATCCTGGGCGTTTGAAAAATACCTTTAAATACCTTTTATTTAAGAATTAGAAAACTTTGACAAGTTATTTTTTTCTTTTTTCTTTTTTCTTCTGTTTTTTTTTTTTTTTTTTTTTTTTAAACCCCCAAATAAATATATGAATCAGTACAAACCCATATCAGGGAAGTCTTCATATCTGGATGCAACTAACAATTTTCATGTAGTCAGTATCACACCTCAGTTGTATCAAATCGGCATGCCAGAATAGCATTTAGAATAGAATTAGAAAATAGAAATGTGCAGTTGGCAGTAATTTGCACAACACAAACTTCAAGGCACAGTAAGGACAATTACAAACAAACAATAATATCTACAAATGGGTTTTGTTTTTACGTTAACAAAGGTCAGAAAATTATGTTTATTATTCTGATGTTTAGGTCTTAACCAGGACTGCACAGGACTTTTGCTGTGGAGAAATACCAGACCACACTAATTTTGTGGTTAAAAGCTAAACAAGAGTGTAAACAGTCTACAAAAATGTACTTTTAATCTGAATTATTGTAATGTTGATTGTTATGTCTATATAAAAGATTGCCTTGCTTTTTTTATAAGAGTCATTCTGTATCAATGCATTCATTATAAATAGTATATTTGTAAATAAGCTGCCACTGAGTCTTTTGAAAGTTTTCTAGTATTTCTAGTCTAACACTAACTTGGATGTAAGTTGTACTTTTGCAGAGCCCCAAATTATCAAGAACTGCTTTCTCATTATATACTCGTCACTCTTTAAAATATCCTCCCCCCACCCCCAAAGTAAAATAGAGATTTTCATGACTAGCAATTACAGGAAACTTCAAAAGTTGCAGGACAGTAACTGCTTTACTCAGCCATGTAGACTGGACACCTCTTATAAAGCAAATGTTGCCAAATCTTTTACTTTCTTTTTTTTTTACAGTACAATAGGACACATAGGAAAAAAAAAAAACCCAGGCCTCTCTCTGAAAGGGAAAATAAACCTTGGGGTTTAGTGCAAAATGCATTTCAACAACAACAAAGTGAAAGTAGATATAGAATTCTGGTGCCTAAAAGATAGACACCTACATTTAAGCTTCTGGTTTAATAAAAGACAATATTGCCAAGCTGATATGGCATAGCTCTAAACCAGTGTCTTTTAACTCTGTAAAGCTCATTACGACAGACACTGTTTGAAGAAGGTCATGCTTACCTCATGGCCTACAAACTAAAAAATGCTAATATCCTTTGAAATCAGAATAGAAAGGCCTCAGCAGTTCGGATACGATGATGACGAGGAGAGCACCCATGTACTTCCTGTGGCCGATTCCTTTAAAAACTGGAATGGGTTCTCAGAGTGTGCAGCAGTCACTCCTGCAATAATCTTTGAGTGCGTCCTTACATCAGATCTCTGCTGATGAAAATCAGTAGAGGGTCTGATCCAACTGCCTAAAGGTCTGTCTTTTGAGTTGAGTCAACCCCTGTTACTGTAAGTGATCCAGCCATCTGAACACAGGCTAAGGAGTTGGCCAGCCTCATCACGAGAGTGATGCTGGACCATGTACCATCCCTCCCCTGTCCGACAGGGCGGAGTGCCAGGTGCGTATGGAACGTAACGGGGACATGCGGGTCCTCCGGCATGCTGCTCCAGACCTCACCAAGCAGAGTTTGAAGGGCTTGCGAAAGGGGAAGCAGCGTCTGCATCACTGCCTTTAGTAGCCCTTGATCGATTAGGCAAATTCACAGAAGAAATTGCTTTCTTCTTTTTTTAAATTCTAAATCTATTTGCATTTCTGGCCTCTGCAACATCCTGTGTCTAATAATTCTACAATATAATTATGTGCTGGGTGAAAAAGTACTTCCTTTTGTTTGTTTTAAACCATACCACCTTATTTCATTTGGTGACTCCTAGTTCTTGAATTCTGAGAAATTTATGAACAGTCTTTTTCCTGTTCATCTGCTTTTTACTACTTTTGAGGGTTATTTTCATAAACGGCAGCGTTTTTTTCTCCCAGTCATAGATTTCTAGTTTTTTAGCTTCTCTTCCAACAAAACCTCTTCCATCCTGTGATAATTCTTGTTGCCTTTCTCCATAGCTTTCTAGTCCCAGTTCTGATTTTTTTTCCTAATTCATGGCCTTTGGCAAACTGTTTTGTTCTCTGTATACCTCTAGTTTGTGAAAATGGAAGTTTAGTGGGTGATAAAGTTTAGTGCTAAACTCCAGTGGGGAATAATCCCACCAGACAATGATCAGATTGGGGTTTCGACTTCAGATGCAAGCCACCCGCTGCAGTAATGGAGTGTTTCCTCTGATTAGGTGGAACACTGCCTTTCATAATCTCTTGCAACTAGGTATGAGAAACAAAATTAATATTACATTTTACATAAGTATTCTGATTTAAATAAAGCCAGGATTTAACATAGTCTGTTGATGCTAGTATGAGTGCATAGTTTTGGAAGATGTAACTTTTGAATATTTCAGCTGGCCTTTTTTTAAACTGTCAAAGCTCAATGTTTTCTGAAAATACTGGGAAATTTCTAGTGATGTTGTTTCTTTGGAAGAGAAGTTGGAGACTGACAGTGCGCTGGTTGAGTGTCATTTTCCTCGTCAAAGCCTTTGCAGAAAGCTCTGTAAGAAATTTCCATAGTTTAAAAAAAAAAAAAA
>VZTL01002745.1:22689-62259 GCA_013400535.1 Scopus umbretta | reverse complement strand
ATTGTTGCTAGTAATTTTTTAAAAGGAACTCAAATAGACAGGAATACATGGACCAGTGAAGAAGCTGAGGCAGGGAGGGGCAGAGTAAAAGGGAAAGGCATGTGTAGTGAACAACTGGGACAGTGTGGGAGATGGCTGGGCTTTACAGAACCACTCCCAAGGTCCTAGTGAGTGAGAGTTTCACTCTACAGCTAGGGACCAGAAAGATCAAGGAGAAAAACATAAGATGTAATGAGATATTTAAATTGATTATGGGTTTTCGAGGCAAGGTAGGAAAGGGATAGGAACAAGTGTTGACATGGTCAGATTGGCTGGAAGAAAGCTTGGTTCTGGCAGTGTAAGTTTCATCTGATTGTGGAAGATGAGGAAAAAACGTGTCAGTGAAGCCTGAGAGGAGATTGCTGTAATTGAGGAGGATCATGGATTAGCCTTGGTTCACTAAAAACAACACAGTAAAAATAAACACTTTTGTTAAAATGCCCACACCAAACAAGCTGCTGAAAAGTATGAACCAAAGCAAGCAGAGGAGCCAAGAAAGCTGCTGGAATCTAAGAAGGCACAGCATTTTTAAGCTTACTATCATACTTGGTATTATTTTCTTTCTTTCAGTGTGGCAGTTGTCAAAGTGAAATTCATAGCCTGCCGGGTGTCTGCAGAACCATTCCTAGTGAGCTGTAGAGGGAAGAGTTTTGAGACCCAGGCATTAGGGGCCTGGGAGAAGAGGTGTTCCATGGGAGGGTGTTTCATAAGAAGCAGGCAGGCTAAGGGATGAAAGAGTTGGCAGACTACTCTCTTAATGTGCGTAAGCTAGCCCATAAAATGAGGGGTCAGAAGGAAAGAGAGGGAGAAGTGGAATCAAACAGTGATGGTACCACAGAAGAAGAGCTCTTTATGATTTTTCACTTATTATTTGGGGACAAGCGTGTGAAAAGTAAACAGTAGTACTTAAAACAATTTTCAAAGCACTAGAGAATCTAAGAAACAGAAAAGAAATAGAGTGCAAACTGGACCAGCATCATAAAGAGAAATCAGTATCATAAATTAGAAGTCATTTATGTGTTGTCATTGCATAGGAATGGGCTTGAGGCCTCATTAATAGTCAGGAGTTTTGAGAGGTGCTGGAAAAATGCATGGATGACAAGGCCATTGGTTGCTACTAAATACAATTGTCCACGTGCACCTTTGGGCTCAGGAAGTCTTTAAATTGTTGATTACCAGAAGCTGTGAGGCTACAGCAAGGAAAGGATCACTCTACACGTGCTCTCTTCTATAAGCATCTGTTACTGGTCATGTTGCAAGATAAGGTGCTAGGCTGGATGGATCTTTGGTGTGGTCATGTCAGGCTTTACTGAGTTAAGGTCATGAACTTGGCCTTTTGGCTCATATTTCTATGGATTGGGTTCTACAAATTTTGGAAAACATCAGCATTAAATTTTTTCTAAGAAGAACAGCCTGTTTTCTGCCTTTAAAAAAACTTTGCAGGAAATAGATAATTATAGACTCTTTTTTCTGATTTTTACAGGCAAATGGGGATTTTTCATTAGCCATAAGTATGTACTTCAAAGGTAAAGAATTTATATTTTTTCCTGAAGAATCTCATGGTGAAAACTTGAGAAAAACCTGTGCTTCGGACATCTGAACTTGAAGATCTTTGCTTTTGTACTGATAGGCTTTATCATTAACTTGCTCTAGTTGAAAGTATTAACTGCCTTAACTAGCACCTGGATGAAATGGGGGAATGGAAGTTAATATTGTGGCGTTTATATATCTGATGGCTATCGGAAATCCACATCACTGGAGTGTACAGTTGACATGCCTCAGACAAGACCAGAGAGACAAAATATTTCCATTATTATTTCATTAGAAATCGAAATCTGTTTTGGAGAAGTCAAAGACTCGACAGTACAGCTCATATCACAGCATTGTGTTTAAAATGTTACAATGTTGACTTGCTGTTACAAAAATTCAGTGTTACAGGAAATCAGAAACAATATGGAATAGTTTACACTAACTCTGCATTAAAACGTTCCATCTGTTCTTGCTTTAGGTTCTTAGAGAATTGCTTTTTCATCTCTGTAATGCTTTTCACTTCCTATTAGTAAGGCTTTTAAAGGCAGGCACTGAGTTAGTATAAAACCCACAGCTTTTGAGTTTAAACGCCTATTAAAACTAAAGCTGTCTGGAACTACAATAAAAATTTATTTTGGCTACAAAAGACAACTTTGAAACCTAACCCATCTGTATTTTTCCTCCTACAAACAGTGCAACATCCTGTATAATAGAATATTTATCTTAAACAGAGACCACATATCTTTATGAAAACAATTGTTTCAACTTAATTTATGGGGGGTAATCAGCTCATATTAAAGTTTTCAATATTCCAGGATGCTAATATAAATTGGTTACAGGAGATGTAATGGCTAGAGTAATTCCACAGAATAATCTGAAATCTGATGTTGCCATTGAATTAGAATGTAACCTGTGTATATTATAATCTAAAATTGCCATAGAAAATTCATGTACAGGCATATAGTAATTGCAAAACAACTGTGTGTGTGTGTGTGTGTGTGTGCAAATTAGGCATACAACTGCAGCTACATTTTAGTGGTAATTTAGGCTCGTGTATGGTGACTTCCAAACTTAATTACAGGATAACTCCACCAGCATAATTTACTTGACATAATTGAGCTGGTCTCTGTAATCCCTGGGCCTGCCACATCTAGTAGGGCTGCTTGGTCAGTGAATTTATCAACTCAAAGCAAGACCAAATTGACTCACGGTGAAGAGCAGTATCCCTGGGATGCATAAAGCCTCCCACTGCCACGAGTGGGAGTCAAACATATCAAAGAGAGACTAGGTCCTTGGGGTTTAGCTCCCCCCATACAACAGTTTGTCAGATTTTGAATTGAAAAGGGATGGGTTTAGCACTCTCTAAATATAACCAGCCCTGAAACTCCCACTGAGATTCCTTTCTGTCTGCCTTCAGACGATGAGATAAGGCCCCTTCTCCTGTGACTTCAGTCTGGAGTACCTCTATCATCCCCACCGCAACCCTGATAACAGCCGGCTTTGCACATATTTGAAAGCAAGGCACAGTCTAAGTTTTGATAGATTCGTTACTCTTTCTGTAGATTACAGCCTTCATCTTCAGATTGAACCTCCTCTGTAACATCTGCATCATAGACTCTTAGCAAGACGTTTTGGCATCCAGGAGACAACTGACTCCCTTCATCTTCTGGCCAGCTTCTTTCCATCATGCTAGGAACAGACACCTTGGACAATCTCCTTTTCTCCCTGCACTCCTGCCCTTTTAGACTTCCTCCTCATGCTCAATATACTTGAATGCAGCATCAAAGTTGAAGTACCTTTGCCCTAATTTGCCCCCTTCCTCTCCCCTTTTCCCCCAAGTATGCCAAGATACACAAATTATGGATGCTAAAGCAGCATTTATGTGTGCTGTGATATACATGGGATGTTCTGCCTACTTGCATGTGATTCACATCCTCATGAGCCCACAGGAAATCCCAGCAATATTTTTCCAGGCATATCTCCTGTGCTGAGGTGCCGAGCACAGCAGGGGCCAGAGGAAAGGAGCAGTTTCTGCTTTGGAAGTACTGCAGTACGTAAGTTTAGCTGGGATGGACAGATGAGTGTTGTTTAGATGTAGCTCTTTGACTCGGTGACAGTGAGAAATGTAGCACAAGGACTTAATACTATCTCTCTAACTATTTACTCACATTTTACAGTAACATATCTGTGAATGCTCTTACCTCAGTGGATCCAGTAAAAGCAATTTTATCAATGCCAACATGAGATGCTATGGCTGCACCAACAATTGGACCAAATCCTGGCAAAATATTGACAACTCCAGGTGGAAAGCCAGCCTGTCAAAATAGGAATGAATGAAGGGAAGCATGATTTATGAAAACTGACAAAGCACGTTAAACCAGGCATGTGCTGGTAGTTCCTTCCCCACAAGGAGAGAGAGAGAGACATTATTCCTGTCAATTATTCTTACCTCCTTGATGAGGGCTCCCATATAGAGAGCGCTGAGTGGTGTTTGTTCTGCTGGTTTAATAACTACTGTATTGCCACAGCACAGAGCTGGAGCAATCTTCCATGCAAACATCAGCAGGGGGAAGTTCCACTGTAGGAAAAAATAAAAGTTGATAGATGGAAAAATATTGCAGTGGTGTTTTGTTTTCAAGATGTCAAGCTGCTACCTCACTTATTTCTCAGGCTGATCCTCAACATAAATCTTTCCCAGCACAAAGCAAGGATTTTTTTTTTTTTTAATTACTGCCATTAAGAAAGCGACAACAGTGACCTTTTAGTTCTTTCTCCCCTGTTCAAAGAAATACAGCCCCCCCCCCGCAGTCTTTATAAAAGAATCTTCTTTTATCTATTAATTTTTTTAGTCACAACTTCTTATTTCATTTACTGGTTTGCAGTTGGCACTTTTAATTCCCCCATGACAAACAGGTCTTGCTTCTGATACCTTTGGAAAGAACTGTTTGTTCATGCTGAAGCATTTTTGGATGTAAATTTCCTATCCCTGAACACAGCTTAAGATATAAAATTTATACTCAACATTATATAATCCTTAATTGATGGGATTAAAAAAAAACCCAAACATAAATGTGACTGCTTGGTCAAAGCATTTCATTTTCCTGAAAAATTCTAACTGAGCAATTTATATGGAAGATGTTAAAAGAACAGTAAAAAACAAGTTGAGAAACACTCTTTGCTAATATAAAATTTTGTATCATCATTAATTTCAACTTAATTTAACTGCAACAGAAGATGTAGTGAATTATATCAGTGTGATGCACAAACAAGTTGTGGATAAAGTGGAGAGTAACAAGCCTTTCTGCATCAAGGCCTGATCCCAACAGGTTAAGTGGATAGTCCCACTGATTTCAGTGGAAATGCCAGAGTAATAAAGTAACTGTGTTTCCACAGTCACTCTTATAATTGCCTATAATAATCTCCTTTGGAAAGAAAATAGAAAATATCAGTCACAAAGAGTCAGCCACTGGCCAGAACATGTTATTGCCTGATGCATATCAGCTGCCACTCTCACGGACATCTCTCTAGCCCCTGGCTAGCTTGAAAAAATACACAACTGTCTGTCCTTCACCGAACACCCAATTTTTTACTCCCTCAGTTGTTTATAAACTCTGGAGACAAAGTGATGTTTTAATTCCATCTCCAGTATATAAACCTGGGAGGGGAGCTATAGCTCCCAACAGTGTGGGGCCAACAGTGTGCTGACAGCCTGCACTTCTAATGGTATTGCAAGGAGAGCTCTGACGAGTTTTTATAGGCTAGTATATAGCCCTGTTTATGCTACAAAGCTGCCAAAGAGCATATGTTTTGATGGAGGCTAGGTTGTGAAAGAGGATGAGGAGTTTAGTGTTGGGCTTGCTGTTTAATTTTATTTTTGCAATAACATATTTGCTAGTGTAATGGCTAAGTGCATGTGGTGGCCCAGGGGCTGCACTCTGTGACTGGTAGCTGTGGAGGAAACAGGCAACAGAGAGCAGCACTGTCTGTTAGAATAGATGTGTATGACAGCCATGCCGATGTTTTGGAGGACAAACCTGGTGGAAGAATGAACAAGTATGGTAGGTGGCTGGGTACCCTGAACAAAGAGTTTTACAAATCTAAACTAAATAAATCCTGCTTTTGGCATGATCTTCAGCCTGTGGCCACGCTTCTTCAACAGATCTGTCAGTTAAGCTCAGTGAGACAAGCCTAAGAGACATCCAGCAACTTTGGGGTTGGATGTTGGGGCTGTCATTCTGCAAATGCTTGTCCGTGTGCCTGGGTGAAGAATGGGGACAGAGCTGTGGAATCATTCATTCGTAAGGACCACTCGCAAGTCAAGTGAGAAGAGTGCGTAGGTGTTTGCAGGACGGGTGTAGCCACAGACTCTCTGAGTCCTTTGCATTTTTCTCAGAGTTTCTACGGAGTGCCAAACACAATAGCCACCCCTTAACAAAGACATGAAATAACAACAAATATAAATAGGGAAAAAGGGCTTAACATTGTTAAAGTAATCTTTTCTGGCTCTTCCTCTTTTAGTGGAATAGCTGCATGTTGCTGCTTAGTGGCTTTGTGGTTAATGTGAACAAAATAAAAAAACATCATCAACAAAAATTTCAGAGAACGTCCTGATTAGTTCCCCAGTGCTTTGTCAAGGAAAAAAAGCTTCCACACAATATTTTAATAGCTATATGTGAGCCTCCCATTGAAATTTCTGCCAAAGCCGGTTTACTGGTTCTTCTGAAAAAGTTAGCTTCTCAGCGTAATTCCCATGCAGTGTTCAGCAAAAGTATATTAAGGACATATATTGGGGTGTAGGGGGAGTATTAGATCTGATGAAATGCTGTGTTTCTCTCTCATAACAAATAAAATAAACATTTCGTGTCTTTTATTAGCTACACAATGTTACTTGTAATGATATGTCTCCTGGAGTTTCCTTTTCTCCTCCAGCCTTGTAAAAGAAATAGCAGGAAAGAATGGAATTAAAATGCATCACATTCTCCCAGGAACTGAGGAGCCTGTTAAATCACAGTAAAAACTAAATAAATAAAAAGACTACCACAGCAAAGCATCAATTTTCCATAAGTTGTGTGAACATCCATAACCACTGACAGCATATTAACACTGTGTTTTGCTTTGCTTGTTTTAATCATGAGAATTCTATGACTTGAGAACTTAACTCCTAATAACAGAGCCTAAACCCTATTAGCATGTTCAAATAAGCATTTGCAGGGAGGCTGTTAAAGATATGTCAACAATATGAGCTCAGCTTTTTTCGTAATGGAAAACACACATAGCTGAGGACCATGTTTTATGTGTCTTTAAAGAGAGCTGGTTCAAATGAAAATAAATAGAAAGTGCTAGTAGAGATACTCACAGGGATGATCTGTCCACACACTCCGATGGGTTCGTGTCTTGTAAACGTAAAATAATCTCCATCTGAAACAGATGAGCATGGTTACTCTCAAGTGCAGTTTGACTTGGCAGAACAAAAAAAAAAAAAATGGAGGGGAGAAAAAGTGCTAAAGCTCAGCCTTTGATGGCAGTAAAAGAAATAAAGAAGTCAGGGGAATGTTTTTTCATGAGCCAGCATGGGAAACCTAGGTTCAGGAGCAACCTAATTGTTCTTTCTGTAGAACAAAGGAAGCAGGCATCCCATCAGAAAGTAACCTGCTTTGTTCCTTGGGAAAGAGGACTAGCTGTACGGCACAAAAAAGGGCAGTAGCAAGGAAGCCACTTACTGGCCTCTGCTGATTTCAGGGTGAGAGCAGTGAAGGAAGAGTTGCAAAGGCAGTTTCCTGAAAGGCATGACTAGAACACAGCACTATAAAGGTATATGTACAAGCAGATGTGGGATAATAGTAACATCTCACTCATCTTCCATTGAAGACACAGGCAGTTTGAAGTAATGGAATGATATACAACACTGTATATCTGGAATGAAGAGGGGAAGCCTGTGACTGAGGTGCAACTGAGCATAATTTACTGCAGAAGACAACACTAAGGAGAACACAGGGGTCATCATATAGCCATACACTGATAGCTGTCTTGTAGAACAAGGCCTGTATCAGAAATGGCCTCAAGCTAAATAGGCAGTCAATCTGAGTTGACGGGCAAAAGTTGGATGCACCTAGAAAACAAGACATCAGGGTATAAGAAAAGTTTTCACAAACCTTTTGGGCAAGGTAGAGGTGAATAAATAAATGAAGGGACCAAGTCACTGGAAACTGGGAAATTATGGGCCTTTCTCACTGGACTTTTGGCAGAAATAAGAATATAGACTAAGAAAGATCCTAACAACAAAGATGCAGGAAAAGCAGACTGCATGTTCACAAAAAGCAGGTGTGGATGGTATGAGGCTAAAGGGAATTACTTAGTTAACTCTCTGATCTGGTAATTATTTTTAAGGTCCTGATGAACAAAAATGGCAAAAAGCTCCAGGGATGAGAGGTATCATTAATTAAAGTGAGTGCTACACTAGATCCGCAGTCCTTAACTAAAGCACTGTTGAGCTCAGGGCAGCCTGAGTCAGGTCATGAAATAAACAGATCTGTGGTTTGGGGTCAGGCCTGTGGTCTGTGGGAACCTTTCACATGGCCCGGCCTGCCCAGAGCGGCAGGCCTCTGTGCTGGCTCATTTTGCACAGCTGGTGTAAGTGACTGTCATGGGGGCTGATGGAGTTCACGCTCTTTCACAAAGCTGCACGGTTGTTGCTGCTTCAGCACTTGCCTGTGGTCTGGGAGTACATGCTGAGGTTATACATGCTGTGATATGATGTGGATTTCTTCCCAATTGATAGAGCAGGCAAATGACCTGCTCTGTGTGGGGACTGGTTAAGGTATTGTCTAACCATCAGCTTTGTTAGTGTGCTTGGCCTGCATCTCTGCAAAGTAGCTTTACAGCACTTTTGTAACTAAATTGAGTCTTGTAGCTGTATAAACTAGCTCAGGCTCAAAGCACCTCTGAATCTAGGTCCAATGTTTTTCAGTGAGGCTATGGCTGAAGGAAGGGCTATGCTAAAGGCATGAGCTGAATGTGCCCCTTGGCCTGTAGTGCCTGATGATCTAGAAAAACTTGAATCTCTTTACTTAGAAAAATCATTTCAACTAAGTATGTGATAATGATGAGAAGGTTACCTAGGCTCAATCACAGGAGATGATTTATCAGGATAGGAAATGGTCAGACGGAGGAAGGGAGTAAGAGGAGGAGAGATTGCAGTGCTCTTGCTCCCATTGTCATGGTCCAACGCAGGGGTATGTGCTTTCCTTCACATGGTGTGAGAGCATGCGGGCTGCTGTGGCCTCTACTCCATTCAGTCTGAGCTGCAGCCAGCCTTGTTCAATATTGGGGAAAGACCTAACTTCACAACAGAGAGTGCATCTTGGGAACCTGCTGCGATGGCCTGTACTGTACATCTGGTAACAATAAATGGGTTAATCCATAAAGCTTCTTGGGTTTAACTAAAGACTTCAACTTGAATTTGATTAGAAATAACTTATTTTCAGGTCTGCTTATTTCTGTGCATTTACTTTACAGGATTTGGTCAGTAGAAACCTGAGCTAGAGCAGCTAATGCATCAGCTGGGGGCCAGATACAGAATAATTACGAGAAAGGTAACAATAGTCTGCAACCAAGACAAGGGACAGGACAGAGGAAATGAGGGAAGGAGGGATAAAGAGAAAAGAGATTCACATCAGGAAGAGAAAGAAGAAAAGAGTTGATCAGTCGGTTTGCTCTGCATTGACAAAATGTCATTGCACCGTTTTGATCTCTAGATGCTTAACAACTTCCCAGTGGAGATGAGAATATTTGTTTCACAAATTGAGATGATCAGTTTGATTTTCTAGGTTATCTTTCACAGATGCTAGCAGTGGTTCACAGACCATAGGAAGAATCGTCAGACCAGACAGAAGTAAAGTAGAAGTCAAAATAGAGAGAAGTATATACAGGCAAAACTGTGTAAGTGCTCGAGGCACACAGAAGAGTCAGCTAAAAATACCAGCCTGTACTTGGTAGTACTGTGAGAGGTGGATTCTCAGCCAGAAGGATGGTGACAACATAACAGTAACACAGTTATGTTAGCACTGTCTGACTTTAGATTGTCACTGCATAATCATTGCCACATGTCTGCGTGCTTCACAACATCAAGTTATAGATAACCTGAACCTGCTTGCCAAGTCAGACAAATGGTGGTTAATTCTACCGAACGTAGGCAGAACGTTCTTTCCGCAGAGCAATACCTCCCATGTTGAGTTGCTTGCCCTGCTTTCTTCCGCTAGACTCTAGACAGCTGCCCTTTTTGACACCTACTTCCAAAGTTCGTCATCCACAGACTTACTGTTAAGATGGGATTTCTGAGGTTGCTTTCTAACGCTATCTTTGTGAACATACGTGACTCGAAGTTATTCAGAAGTTTCAGATGCCTCTGGACAGGTCAAAGATGTATCTAAGAGCCACCCTGTCCATAATGTAAAATAAGCTGTTACCACTAACCCAAGATTGATGAAGTGAATCACTTTTTCTGAACAGTGAGTATAAAAAGCTCCCCTGTGCTCAGAAATTAAATAGGAGACTTTTAAAACATTTTAGAGTTTTAAGATTAGTTTATACAAGTCATGCTGATGACACTTACTCAAGGATGCTGTTGCAGATGATTGTTACTCTTATCTTCTACTAGCTGGCAGCCAGGAGAACATTTGCCTGAGAGGGATGTAACAGTCTGATCCCACATCCAATCTAAAAATCTGTCTTAAAAGTTTTTTTTTTTTAATATTCTCAGCTGATGTAAACTGGCATTCTTCAGTCCTCACTGATATTAATAGAGCCAGATCAATTTGCAGCTGCTTAGCACCTGGCCCAAAGATTTTTACTTTTTAATCAGAAAGAAAGCCCCATTTAGCCAGGGATCTCACTTTGGGACAGCAATACCTTCCACAGATGTGTTTGCTCAGATTTCCATCAGGAGTCTCCGTCCTGGATATTTTATTTGTGTAACAATCATAATACAGTCACATGCCTTATATAGCAGGACGCAGCAAACAAGTGGGTGAGGAGAGCCGAGTTGGTTCTTTAAGCTGTATCATATCATATATTGATTTAAAGACACATTTTTGCTTGCATTCAGTTTATTAGTTTAACAGTTTCTAGCCTAGCCTCATTCTGTTTTAATTTAAATCATCAAGGTTTTATGCATGGGAGCAAGCAAAGGGCAGTCTGAAGGTTTTAGCAGCTCTGGGACCAAAAGGAATGTGACTGTAAAATACACTGTTCTTCTTCTACTTGTCTATCACTTGCCTATTTTTATTTTAGAGAAAAAGAAAACCTCAACAGAAACAGATTTATTAGCACACTGAACAGAAAGAGAAGGAGATTTAATAGGGTTTTTATTTTGGTTTTGTTGTCTTGTTTGGTTTCCATTGATGAGCTGATGGTAAGTAAATGTAAAGAGCACTGTTGTTTAGCACTGGCCTTGCTCTAAAATAGCTTTATGAGAATGACAAACTTATGTTGTGAAACTAGAGGAACACAGAGGAGTGTTAAACCAGGAGGAAGAACTAATTGATACCCTGAAAGTCTGTGAATGGACTTATGATTCTACACTACTGATAGCTGTGTTAGCACTGAAGTTTGCATTTAGGAAGGCCTGCTGAAAATGTGCCTTCCTCTCCCCCAGCGTAGCCCACCTCACTGAAAAAAAATCCGGGTTTTCATCTGATGCACTA
Organism: Scopus umbretta; assembly: GCA_013400535.1. NCBI lineage: Eukaryota > Metazoa > Chordata > Aves > Pelecaniformes > Scopidae > Scopus > Scopus umbretta. The sequence continues at coordinate 50,989 of VZTL01002745.1, read as the reverse complement.
CTTGAGGACAAGAATAAGCAGAGAATATTTATTCTCCTTAACCTGGCAATGCCTTTTGGTGACTGACCTAAATTCTGTGTACCTGCGGGGCTAACGAGTGAGAAGGAGGCATTTGCTGACCAGGGAGAAAAGGATTAGGGAACAGGAAATTTGCTGAATATATGAATTTATGGTGTGCTCTGCACTTTTGGATGTTTAAATGTGACGTGCAAGCAGCAAAACCAGAATTTATGAATCTCAGCCTAAAGGACTGTGGAAATCTTCAAGAGTCCTCACAGGAGAGTCTACACCTGAAATATTAATATTGTCATTTCTTTGGTGCAAATATACTACTGATGATAAACATCAGTCAGCACACACTGCAATTTTAATAAGGTGAAACACCATGATGAGTAACGCTGCAATAACTCCAGCACCTCAGTGTCCTTCTTGTAGTGAGGGGCCCAAAACTGAGCACAGTATTCAAGGTGCGGCCTCACCAGTGCTGAGTACAGGGGCACGATCCCTTCCCTACCCCTGCTGGCCACCCTATTCCTGATACAAGCCAGGATGCTGTTGGCCGCCTTGGCCACCCGGGCACACTTCTGGCTCATGCTCAGCCGGCCGTCAACCAGCACCCCCAGGTCCTTTTCTGCCAGGCAGCTTTCCAGCCACTCTTCCCCAAGCCTGTAGCGTTGCATGGGGTTGTTGTGACCCATGTGCATGACCCGGCACTTGCCTTGAATTGTGCACGTGCATCGAACAGTGTGCACCATGAAGCCAAAGAATCCATAGAATAAATGTTCATTTTCCTTACTCTTTTACCAAAGATTTATTTTGCGCAGGTAACAGATGAGAATATTTATCTTAATGACTGCACCTGCATAAAATCATTCTTTGCTATCATGTGCCATTTTTGCATAATTATAGCAGGTGGTACATCTAGTCCAGACTGCGCAACAGCAAATGCAGCCTGTATTTGTTAAACAGCTGGGAGGGAGGGGCAGGAGGAAGAGACTTGTTAACTAAAAATAATGGTAAGGATTTTTTTCTTTTTTTATCTCTTTAGCAAAAAATAAGAGTGGAATAACTAATTTCCTAGCACTCCTGTAAAGATTTACCTTATACATACAATATAAAACTCATCCCACTGAATAATTTGAAGAAGCATATATAACAAAATATATCTGATACATATATACAGTTCTCTATAGTAACATTACAGACTCTCTCAAAGTATAAATGTACTTGGATCCAGTGTTAGTCGAAGTAAAATGATTTGCATAGGCAGTAAGAAGACATAGATAAACAAGATATATATGTAAGCATACCGCTTCTTCAGCAGGCAGCTAACACTATTTTCATGTGTTCCAAGGTATTTGTTAGGCTTATACCCCATCCATTTTTATAAGTATAACAATATTTAAATGTATGTATTTAGCTATCTTCTTCTCAGATGGACACATGCAAAAGAAAACACTTTGGGATGTGCATGTAGGGCAGAACAATAGCACGTCATCTAGTCCAGCCCTTGCTGACTTTTAAACATCTGCTTCAGCACCATGCTACACACTGTAAGACCAAAACAAGGTTCTCTTCTACCTTTCATGAACCTGTAATCTATTAAGCCATTTGACCATGAGAAGGTTTAGATGCATACCTGTGCTTTAATCCCTCTTACCTACAGGAATGGTCATTCCATGGATTTTGTCTGCCCAACCGGCATAATACCTCAGGGTTTTTATGACTCCCTGAAGATCTACGTAGAAAGCTTGCAAGAAAGGTTTGCCACTGTTCAGTGATTCCATAGTCTAGAGGACAAGAAAAAGTTAAGAGATATAAGCACAGTAGCATTTTTAGACTGTTGTACTTAAGTATTCACTGTCTTAACAGCTCTTCAATCATGGCAGATTTTAATGAAGATCAACCAGTTACGCTTTGGCATAGTCTTAACCCACAAGGTTCAGAAAAACTATCTGATCTCCTTTGTTATTTGTTTTTGCAAATGTGAACAAAAAGCATTTTCCTTAAAAAAAATCTGGATCCTTCTGGTGTATTCTGGAATGACTATGATTTTAAGAATGTGTGCATGCATGCATGTGTGTTTATGTGTGTGTCTGTCTTGTAAGTTAATGTGTGTATCCACATGCATGTACATGTGCCTATGTGTATTTTGGACCAAATAGCCACTGTGTTGGGTCCAGATATATAAATGCTAAATTGCTTTAATCAGGAGCCAAGATAAAAATGCCTGTCAAACTAGGTTCTGTTATGTTAATGATAACAGCTGAGAAGGGGCTCCTTGTAACCCCATATTAATGATCTGAATCCATAAAGAGAAGAATGGACATATCCCTCTTTATATAATTGATGTGAATATAAAAATTTCTCTATATGGCTGCCAAGACTCCTGCTGAGGTCTGAGATATCTATACTGTACAGCCAGTTTATTTATTGCCATCAAATAAACAAACTCTCCTCTAGGGAAGCTCATAAATTAACAAGCTAATGTCCTTATTTTTAAGTTAATATTCCTATTTTTGAAAGAATCTTACAAGCTATCCTCTTAGGGGTTCCTAAGATAATATAGCAAAAAGAATCCAATAAAATATCCTAAGATGTTGAGTAGCTTAACTCATTCTCAATAGCTGTCTAACAGAAGTCATTAAGAATGGGCAAAGTACGCCCATGTGTAACACACCAACCATCAAATGAATTTCTACAGAGAAGAATGGAGGCCTAATTCTGCACTGACTTATATCCCCAAGAGCAATTAATGGCATTGCCTGCAGTGCAATTCAGTAAAGAACTTGGCTCTAGAAATACAAATCAAATGACAGGCAGAGTAAACTTGATTTGCTGTGCACTTCCTTCTCCCTGTGGCGATTTTACAGTATACACTGGTGGTAAGATGATTTAAGTGTTGACAAAGCTGGAATTAAGATGTTCACCAGCTTAGTTCAAAGTACTTGACATGCGGAAAACAACATTAACACTGCTACTGTTTAGATGGCTTCATACATGAGCAAAATAGTGCAATACCCAGCATTCATGTTACCAGTTGAGTGTCAGTAAGCGTTTCACCTGCCATTTCATTAGTATCTGCACAAATCACTTTGCTCAGCCTTCCATTTTTTTGAGAAAGGTTACAAGCATGTGTAACAGGCATACACGTGTGTGCACACCTATTCATTTGTCTGATGTCCAATTTAAAGCTCATTTGAGTCAGCTGGAAGACTTGTTGACTTTTATGAGCTTTGGACCAGGTCTTAAGCAGACAGTCGGCCATCTTAGCCATCAAGCTGAGTCTAGTTTTCAAATATAATTCATATTAACACATTTATGAACTAATTTGCTCTCTGAATGTAAAACGGACAGGTGATTTCACTGCTGCTTTTCATGTGACACTTACAGCAAGAATTGCCCTGTCTCTTTCGACCAAGTCTGCTAGCTTATCCAAAAGATGGCCTCTTTCAGATGCATCCATTCTCCTCCAAACTGAACCTAGAGAAAAAGCAAGGCGAGCCGCCCTCACTGCTTTGTCTGTATCAACCTGTCAAGAAGGAAGAAAAAAAAAAAAACACAAAGGCACTGAGGTAAATAACATTACCACGCTTATGAAATTTGCTGTTGTACAACCTTAGTCACATGATGGATTTTGGAACTGTGATAAATAACAGAACTGTCCAACAGTGCTATTCTGCACCTGTTGCTTTGATATTTTTATACATTTCTACCCAGTCATGGGCTGCATTACCTTGTCAGCTTCTTGGATCTCACAGATCTGCTCTCCTGTTGCTGGATTATATACTGGGAATATTCTTCCACTTTCAGAATTTTGCCACTCATTATTGATGAAAATCTAGAAAAGGAAGAGAAGTCATCAGTCCTCCCGCATGAACAAACAGTAAGGTATGTAACAACAAACTCCTGGGAAGGGCTGCAGATTCTAATACAAAAGAGTTGAAACTTATTTATGCCTGTGAAAATGAGTGTTCAAGAGTTCAGGCTGAGGGTCAGCCCCTGATGTCTTTCTGCATTCTGTGGCAGTGTTACTATAGAAGCAACATCAAACTCTAAATAACTTGGTTAACATTCAAATTTGGTTCAAAAAATGTAACAAATAAAGTAAAAAAAAGGAAATACCTATATCAGAGAAAAAGCCTTGAAACTGCTGGAGACAAGACAGGGATTTGGAGTAATCACTCAATTCAGTAAGTAAACATTTGGTCACTGATACAACCCAGTCAAGGCTGAATAATCTCAAACATCACAGTTCTTCAACACACAGTCAGTTGATTATGGCTACAGTGATGGCTTGCAGCACAGAATTAACTTGCTTATCTGCTTGGAACAATGGAAATCGTTAAATTCTCTCAGTGTTGGCATCATTTTAATGTCATGGGCAAACCAAATTTGAATTTTAACAGTGCTGACAAGAGCTGTCTTGAGAGAGGTAGTGACAAATGAGTTTGTTTAAAGTAGATTTTTACTGGTAGCTGCATAAATGCTGGTTTTCATTTCTACTGAATGACTTTCAAGAACAGGATGCAATTATTTATCAGCAAATATGAAATAAGCTACTCCAGGAAAATGACTGAGTGAAAGGTTTTCCAGGTATTCAGACTCTTCCTGTCCTTGAAATCTTTCTAAGAATGAAAGTGTTCAAAAAGTCCAGGCACCATATAGGTTCCTGGGAGTTCAGGTGTCAATGTTCTTTCATTGTATTCCATGAAATACAACCTTAAATGAGTAAGGGGAGGTTCTGGCCTCATTGAAATCACTGGGAATTTTACCACCTACTTCATTGGAGGCAGGAGCTCACCCCTAGATAGAAGGAATGTTCACCATCCTTTTTTGCATGAGGAGTTGTATTTATAGAGACAGGGACCTTCCTCTGGTTAAAGCAAAGCCCTATACTCCATACAGATCCTATGACTGTGGATGAGTAGAAAGCCTAAGGACCCTTTGAAAGATTCAGGAGTCTCAGTTCCAGTCAGAGATAGTCAGGCAGTAGAATTTGTCCCATCTTTTCAGATCATGGCTACGGAAACATTAAGTATCAGTCCAGTTTCCTCACAGAACCACCATAGAAGCTGGGACAAAAATCTGTCCTGATGATTAGGCAGACTAAACGTCACAAACGACTTGTCCGGAGTAGTACTTTGCCACCTCTTTAATCTTGCACTTTCTGCTGTCTTACTACCATGTGATAAAGAAGCTGTTACCTTTGTACTGGTACATGGCTCAGGTCAGCCAGATGAACTCAGGGAGACGATGGAAGACAGTTCATATGTAAGGACTTTGCTTAAATGGTGTCAGGTTGTTGGTACCTTGTTTGTTTGCTTTCTGTGTAGCAAAGTTTGATGTGGCAAAACCAGAACAAAAAATATTGTATGTTTTTCATGTGGAAATGAATGGAATGTAAAACTGGTCCTTGCTAGTCAAAGAATAGTGTGATATGATTGTAGATCAGCTGCTGATTTTTTAGGCTTGGAATAGTACAATGAGGATAGCCGCATCAGCCTGCCAACTAAATAGTTTAAAACTTGTCTGGTGGCAAAAAAAGCATCAGCATCAAAATGTTGGGTGTTTAAGGATCACCAAAGCTTTAATGCATTTGTAAGGAAGGAAGGAAACAAGTAGAGAGCTAGTCATAAATTGATGAGAAGAAACTGAGCTGGGGAAAAAGCCAACACTATTCTAGCAAAAAAAGCAGCCAAGAGAAAATACAGTCAGAAAGCTCAAATGAGAAGTTGCAACACCAAAGGGTATAAAGTGTCTGTAAAAGAAAATAACATGGTAAGGACACCGGTGTGCCTGTCCATTTTAAAGAAAGTAGAGAAATTGCACATTCATATTTGCACATGAAGGTGAAGATGCATCTCTAGAGCTTTCTGTTACCAGATATGAGCTTGCTCAACCTATTTTCCAAGCCAAATGGAAGCCATGTAGCTGTGTTCTTCACAGCAGGGCTTATTAGCTCAGGCTCAGTGCCACATTAACTGCAGTGACATAGCTTCTGGTTCAGAGCTGACTCCTGTCCGGCTGACTCAGGACATGGGCAGAAGGAACCCATGCCTCCCTGGAAAAGAGCCTGGCGATGTAAGAACTGTGCATAGAAACCAACAATTACATGTGCTTTTGCTTTTATGGATGTGTTTCCGTTGTGTTTCCTCATCTTCCCTGTACCTCTAGCCTCAGACGCTTTGCTGTGTGCCCTTCCATGCATTTCAGAGTCCATCCTTTGTTTACTTTCCCCCCCTTTTTGTTTTGGTTTTCAGAGGTAGCTGAACGCAGGCCCTACCGCACCACTACCCACATATCACTTTCTTCTCATGCTGTATTTATCTCAAACCTGTTCATGGCCATGGACTGTGAGCTCCTCAGACTGTGGGTGGTGTCTTCCTGCTCAGTGATTACACTGCTTTGCAAACCAAAGTAGTGGCCCCATTAGGACATTTTGGAGCTAACCCTGCCAAAATAAGATAATGAAAGAATTGCCAGTATGATCTCTAGTGACTAACACCATAAGCCAAAATCCTCCCGTGTATCATTGTCACTTTTTTAGGCTGTAAGTGAAACAAAGAAACTCTGAGATCTGTGACCTGTGTGGGAAAAGGATTTTACTGGCGCCCTTTCCATTGAGTTTGGTGGAGTTAACTCCACGCCCAGAACTGGAGGGGGGGAGGTACTGAGGAGGGAGGGGAAGGGAGAAAAGCTTGCAGCTTCAGGAACAGATGGCCAAAGGAGATGTAAGGATGTTTGTTTAAGGTTACAGTATGTACATAAACACGTAGGTTCCTCGTGTGATCTGTCTTGAAAGAATAAAATGGTTTAGTTGAGTACAAGGACCTGAGGAGTGGAGGCAGCCACAGTTCAGTACTCTTCCCTTACAGGAGTGGTCTGTTCTTTTTTAAAAAAGATTTTAAAATATTAACTACATTCTGCTGGGATGAACACCTAGCATCACATTTGTTACTACACAGGACATGTATTTGTCCTTAAAATGCATTTCACCATAGGAATAAGAAATAGTGTCTTGGAATTACAAGGCTGTTGCAATTCAAGCTGACTGCAACTATAAGGTGTATTATTTTACTGAATGCTCCATTTATCCCACAGATTTAGAAAAAGAACAGTAATGGCAAGTATTTCAGATAGGACATGGGAAGGATCTATTTGGCATAAAGTTATAGTTGAAGGCAAGAGAAATTGCTACTGTTAATGGTTAATGTTAGTTTCTTCCTGTTCCACTTTCTATAAACAAGGTATTGCCTATACAAGCTCATTACTGTAAACTGAGCACATTTAAATTGGCAGTAAAATCAGAGTATTTACTCTAGTGCACAAATAAAGTACCTAGCCCCATGTTTTGGAACAGTTTCAAGTCTTGAAATGCAGCAGCTGGCGGCTTTACAAGCAAAACCTTACACTTAAATAATTCACTTTTGAAAGTTTTAGGTGTTCTGTGTCAGGTAGTACCATTCAGCAGATATTCCTACCACCAAGACGCAGATTCTTTTGCAATAAATTTGCATTCACAGGGGCTTTTATAACTCTTCCAGCACTACTGACTCCAATGGCTGTTGATTAAACGTATATATCCTGTACATTTAATCTGACTTTCATTATGGCCACTTCGTAAAAATGCCATGAAATGGACAAGCGATGACACATTGCAAGAACAAGGAATCCCTGCAAAGCTTCAAACTGGGTTTTTTTCTGCCTTATTTATAGTGACCATGGTAAAGGCTAACTCTAAATCAAGGAGAATATTTGACAGCAAATGTTCCTATCTATGGATTATATATAACCCATCCTAAATACCAGATGAAAAAGGGGTAACCCTAGAAAAAAGAAGGGCTTGCTTCCATGTAAATCATGCTACAAATTGGACAACACCCAGTGAGTTCATTGTTCAACCTCAATTGTGAAGGCTATTCACATTTACTATTCCCCTGGAATCAATGTTAATTAAGGCTGACTGGGTCTATAAATCAGCCTTTGGTTTTTACAACTTAATTCAGCATTAAGCATATATATGTAAATAAAAGGTAACTGATTAACCACTTGAGTTTTCCAGGAGTTACTGAGGTAATTTGTTTTTGTTTGAGTCCTAGTGTTACCTTTTGTGATTTGCAGTAAGGAAAAGAAAAAGTATATAGTATGTCATGTATTTGCTATGCGGTATTGTGAGTAGTTAAATAATCTGGACTGTTGGGTGCTAGCGAGAAAACTGTGCCAAAATGGAAAGGGAAGAAGGGGACACTTGAAAAATTTTGGAATACATGAACACTGAGTTTGCCACCTACTCTCAGTAGAGCCAATAACCACAGTAATGTCAGAGCAGGAAGAGAAAAGGCAAACCTTCCTGTTTTACTTAGGTGTCCCTGTCAGTACAGTGATTTGGCCAAGAACAAACAAAACTGTTTTTTGGCAAAACAGACAGTGCCTCTTGTAAGTGAGGAATCTGTAGTTGGTGTATAATGATCTAAGGAGGAAACCAAATACTATTTGTTCACCAGCAATGCCGCCTAAGGCAACATGCAGAACAGGGCAGCAGCTGAGGTAGCGGGTGGGTAAGATGTGTATGTGTGTGTGATGGGGAAGTTTCAAACAGGTCTTACAGTGTAATAGGTGTGGTTGGAAGGTCCCGCTTGCCCCTGTGAAAGTGCCCTTGGAGCATCTTGATTCTCATGAGATCTCATCATAAAGGTCGCTTGATAATTTCTGTTGCTTTCCAAATGAAAGATGGAGAGGGCATGGCATTTTCCTAAAAGAACAGGCATATCTCTCCTGATACTGACAATAACCCCTTCCTCACACACACATGTGCTCATAAACCTTTTGATAGAATTTTGCAAGATGATGGTCCCACCACCTATTTGCTAGGTTCAAATTGCACCCGTAATTAATTACATACAGCCACTGTTGACAGAGTTCCATAGGACTACTCAAGGAAGCAATGTGACCCATCCTACAAGGCACATGACTGTTCAGAGCCTTTGAGACACTGTATCATACAAAAAAGTATACAAAGGAAAAGTAAACTTCAAAGTTATCATGTAAATATATATTCAAGTTACTTTGAGACTCTGCTCACATGAAGTTGGAAGGAAATTATATACTGCATTTTGCATAAGACCTGCATTTCCAAAGCATTATGCACTGAGTTCAATAACATTTTTGGATGCTCATCAGTGTTGAAATCAAGCCAAGAGTAAATGTTTTCAGCATAAAGCAAAGCAAATTAAGCTTTGCAAATAAACAGCTACAATATCTTGTTTAAGTAGCCATCTGTCCCAATTGGCTTACCAATAATTAGCAACTTAATGCTCATTTCAAACCATGCAGGTAATTGGAGTGATAAGTATTCAAAAAGAAAGGGATGTGTACAAACCAGGCTGAACAATCTAATCTGCAATGCAGTAGTAGCAAAACTTAGAGCAGGGATAAAATGGATAGGATTTCATGTTTTCATCACTGTTTACCACTGGAGAAGTACAAAACAATGACCTTTGTGGGTGTGTGTATAAATATAATTAATTAAAAAGCAGCACAGAATGAATACCTCCTTTGCAGCTCTTAGCTGAATGAGATTTGGTTTCGTGGCACTACAGCTTCCCTCTGATGTTCACCCAGGGGCTAGCCCTGAATTTGGAAAATGGAACTGATTTTTAAATTCACTGGGGATTCCTGCATGCTCACTGCCTCTCTTTTTTGTATTGTCTTCTCTGAAAACATATAGAAAAAAAGCAATTTGGGCTCCTTTAATTCATAAGAGTAATCAACACAGGTGGCAACTATGTAACTTTTCATTTCCTTTCTTGAAAATGTTCTCAAATGATGTGCGAGTGAAATGACATTCTTAATTCGATATTGCTTAGTGATGATGTCATCAGACATTTTCTTCAGGCTTCCCAGCTGTATAAGTAAGACCTTCAGCCAGTGGACAGACAGTGGCCTAGCATTCAGCTCTTTGGAGGTGGAATTGTTTTCCCATGGATTTAATAAACAATGTTTTTGTGCTGTTGCAGCTCCAGAAATGTTTTTTGGTACAGGAAGAGGATTTTAACATCCAAATAATAATGGCTTCCCACAGGAGATACGGTTCTGGATGAATGGAGGAAGGAATGGGAATTTCCTAACTCAACTGATTTAGTAGCTGGTTATGGTTTCATTCCATCAAAGATCTTTTTTTCATATGTGACTTTCTCCTTAGAGAGCCTTTGACATTAAATCTGCAAGGATGGGGGAGGGGGCATCAGATGCCAAACTACTTTATAAAAGATTCGCAGCTGTTCGGCCCTTAGCATCTTCGCGTAGCTGATGAAGATAGAAATACCTAATGGCACTTTTTTATTTGGGGAGGGGGGTGGGGATGGGACACACGACATACAACGATATGAGAGGCATGCAAAAAATCCAGCACCAGCATTTCCCTTGGTAAATACTGCATAACATCACAGATACCGGGCACCTGTGCCTCAGTCTGGTCAGGAAATTTCATATCCTTTCCCATCTCGGCAACTTCATTTCCTCTCCTCTGGAAACATTTCAAGAACCCTAACGATTAGTACAATTGTAAGGGAATGAAGTAGAAGGGATTGCCAATCAGAGTTGCAGCTTGTTTATTTTCTCAAGCTTTGTTTTCCTTCACTTTTATGGCTGTCTTGGTACAACAAATCTCTCACATTCTAGCCAGAGCGTGTTGCGGGGCACTCCTGGGAGTGACTGGAAACCAACAGCTGGCTACAGAATCAGCAAAAACCTGGTTTATAAGTAGGCACTAGGAAAGCAAAAGCCAACCCCAGCAGACGCCGATTGCTGACTGGCCATCAACTGATCAGCAGTACCGTTTTTGGTTTATTTTATCTTCCAGAAAGGGATTGTTCAGGTGAACAGCAAGAGTTGCTGCTCCTTGCCGGCAGTTCACAAATCACGAATAATGGGCCACAGACTTTGAGGCCAACCTCCCCAAACATTCTCTGTGCAGAATCCTGCTTCTCAAGGCAATCTGCAAATGAGCCTTTCGTTGGGCAGTGCCAATGACTGCATCGCTTTCAAACAGTATACCTCCATAAATCAAGGCAGGCTGGCTGGCTTGAGCATACAAACAGAAATGGTTATCGTGTTCATTTGTTCATTGTAGTTGCCACAGAGCAATATCAGTCCTGCAGAAGTTACCCAGTTCTTGTCGTTAGATGCCTTTCAACTGTAGAGGAACTGTAATTGTTTTAAGAAGAGTAACAGAGAACCGTACATGAGTAATACTGAACTTTGCACTACATTTAATTCTGGCAAGCAAGCTCCTGTGGACATAGCTGGTTTGCAGCCACTAGAGGTCCAATCCCACCCACAGTAAAATAAAAGGAAAAATCCAACTGGCTTCAGTGGGAGCCCAGCTGATGAAAAGGAAGCAATGGCAACAACCTCCAGAGGGATGTTTGTACTGGGAGACAAAGCTGTTTCACTGGAAACGTGACACCTGCTCTAGAGCCTGTGAGGTCTGCGAGGGCCAAACAAAACCAGAACATGTTGATTTTTATTTTCCTTCTTTGGCTGCTGGGTTGTCCTGGCTCCTTCCCTCTCCTTACCTCACCCTCCCCCCCTCCAAAAAAAAAAAAAAAATTGAAAATGAAGAAGAGCTCTTTTCTAAAGCTGTGTGTGTTCTGGGGTGTTCTGTGTTTTTGTTTTTTTTTTAAAACTCATTTGGACCTCAGAGCCAGAAGGATAATGTCATGGCTTTTAGACATGGTGTACCATAAATAGGGGACTCCTTCATAAACCCAAGCTTGAAATTTCACTCAAAAAATCTAGAGTCAAAACTTCAGAGTGTACTGAGAGGGCTGGAGAATTTTAAACATTTACAAACATACTGCAGCAGGAGGATAAAAAAGTGGAATCGTAAAGAAAATGCACAAGAAGTGAAGTAGGCTGCTCTGGTTTCGCTGTCAGCACAGCAGTACGTCAAAATCTAGTAGAATTATGTTTACGCAACCCAAGTCCTGTGCCAAGGGTACACGTCTGGATGAGAAAATGAGAGCGTTCAGCTTCTCTGGATATAACTTCCAAGTAGCAAGGCCAGAGCCAAGCCTACTGAAATCAGAAACAGTCCTCGACAACAGTGGCCTTTGGACCAGAAGCCAAGTATTTAAAATAGGTGAATACATCAAGGTCTCGGTGACATTTCAGCATGTGTAAATGAAGTCAGACTTCAGCATGGCAGACATAAACTGGAGGAAGATTCCTATGATCTAGCACCGAATGGTGGCATCTAATGCAGACGTGCAGTCTCTTTCCAGTCCCCGTGGGGTGGAAGGATGGGGAGGAGGACTCCCTCAGAGCAGTACCCGCCGCCTCAGGCGCGCTCAGTCTCCCCCTGCTCCCGTAAGGGCCTGTCTCTGCAGTGGCTGTTGCACAGGCCCACTCACCGAGACATCGTGTTTAGGTGCTTGAAGGTAGGCAATGGCAAGTCCCCCACTGAGCCAGCTCACAGCTAGGAGAGGTTTGGGGAATGGTATGCTAGGAAATGGGCATGACTTGGAGGAGAAACTGGGGGAGTTCAGGGTCTCCGAGCAGCAAATGGAATCGGAGAAAAGGCTTGAAGCCTCCTGTCAGTCTGCTGTGAAAGTGGAATGTAACATGATTTTTTTCTCCCCTATGTCCCAAATCCCTCACACCAAATGTTTGACCTGCCTGTCTTCCTGTCTTAATTAGTCTTCTGTCTTTCTGGGAGTTGGGTCTGTTCTTTTGCAAATGGCAGCACATCAGACAGGGGAAACCTGTCATGTTTATTTTCGAAGCTGTAGGGGGCACCCATTTGAAAAAACTCCCAGCTTATCTAAACGTTTTTGTTTGTATGATTTTGAATTAGGAAGTGTGAGTAATTAGTTGAGAAGATTAAATAAGTCTTAACAACATGCAGTAGCATGCTTACTTTCTTTCCCCCCCCCCCAAGTATTTCCTGCACAAAACCCAGGCTTGCCAAACTGTGATGATACCCTTTTCTATTTTAGTTTCTTACTGTGCCACATGCTGATATAGCATCCGTTATTTCAATTCAGTCTCATTAGAGGGATTATTTTGCGCCTGGTTGTTCAAGAAAATTAATCTAAAGAGAAGAAACTTCAGATTGTAATGTCTGTTGAATATACTATACCCACCACAAACATTTCACTCCTTTTGGCTTCCTTATTAAACCTGTGGGAAGAAACTTAACTTACAGCACATAAAGGCTTCTTCAAAGTAATTTCTACTTTAATTCAGTTAATGAAGAATTTACCTGCTGTTAGCAGCACAGTACAGGAGCAATAACACTTCCCCATAGCTCAGGTAATGTTTCATGTATTCCTAAGAAAGCTAAAAGCTCCTAAGCTTTACTTATTGTTTCACTTGTGGAGCTCTCTTTAATTGCTGGAGAAGAATGTTTACTGTCTTGCTTAGCACTGCATCAGAAAACATTGTTTCTGAAGCCAGGATGACTACAAAATTAAGTATGCTCTACATTTCTACCAATAACAAAGAAAAGCCATCACTGAATGATTTGGGTAAGGATGGCCATGGTTTTTATGAAGTATGATCCCTGATGTGACTTGCTGCAACTTGAAATAATGAGAGATTTCTAAAAACCCGTTAAATCAGGAGTGGAGAGGAGGGAGTATTTGTTTACAGAATCAATTATTGGGCTGTCACTGGGCATTAATGAAATTGTGGCTATTAAGAACTTGATCCTGGAAACCCTTCCACAAGCACTCATTTGAAGCGGTGGGCATGAGGAGGGGTTTGTACAAACAAAGCTAGTACTAGTCTGTATAGTTTTCCTGTGTTCTGCATTGTTTGTGCATTGCAAGTTTTCTGTGCTCATTATGCATGCCATAAAACAGTGTGGGCTATTTATTTGTACATGGGAAACATGTTCTGTCATTTAAAAGAATCTAGCAGATCATCACTTGTAGGTAACTGCCATTTTAAATGTTCATCACCAAAGAACAAGCTCTTACTTAGAAATTAGCTATGCTGCATAAATAAATACTCCTACTAGGATTTCAGACACTATAGGCAACACAGAAAAATACAATGGACAAATTTATTTTGACTTAAAAGCTCTGTCTGAGAAAACCACCTTATAACTACACATGAGAAATTGCTGGAATGTCAACTTCATTTGCAGTGGCCCCTTATGGCCTGATCACCCCTCCCTGGCACGATAAATCACTGGCAAGATCCTTACCTTAACACGTTTGATCTGAGCTCAGCAAGACTTGGTTTTGATGTGAAGAACTCCAGATCTGTTAGGTCAGAGACAAATAGCAGAGCCACTGACCTGCAAAGTGCTAACTCTATATTAGACCCGAGTGAGCAGCCCTAAGCTCCTGGAAAGTTTGCCTTCCCTTCTACTTTGCATTCTGAATATTTTCAAATATTACTGTTAGCATGTTTTGCTGAATGGTGCCAGTGACATTTCCTTTCACGTCATTCTGCATGTACAGAATCTACAAAAAGTCAAACAAACAAATAAGCATGCAGTATGAGAAGCATTATCTTGGATAAACTGTTAGAATTATCTGCACTTTAGGGCAACATGAAATAATACTCAGTATTCATCGGTTTCTTTATTTCATTTACATAAATGGCTTGCACTGGCCCTTTTCTACCTAGACCATGCTTACTAATATCATAAAGATATTCACCAGTATGCTCACTAAGGTGTTTGAAAGTGCCCCTATGTACATGTCTGTACATACAGAAATTCAAACTACTTCTAAAAAAAAAAAAAAAAAATCCAGCTTGTGACATTTGCATTCAAAGTCTGAACTTTGACAAAGACCAGTTTTGTGGCCACTCAGTTTTGCGGCCTTGGTTTGAAACTATTCCTGATTGTCCTGGTTAAACAGTCACTTATCTCTACGATAGTAAGCAGGAGTGTTAGTCTACCAGAAAATTGGATATTCTTAATGGGCTTTGGGGGAGAATAGCTTTGCATCATCAGCATTAAGTTAAATCACATTAAGTACCCACTTACAACATAGGGATTACCACTTATGACATCTTTGGTGAAAGCCTTTAAAACAAATTGTTGTGTTTGTTAGAAGAAGCTGTGAGATAACAATTACCAGAAGTCTGATTTATAAACCTTTTTTGCTCTTTAAGAAAATGCAAAGGAACCCAACAGTTCTCATTCAACACTGCAATGAAATCTCTCAGGCTGGAAATTCTTGTCAGTAAAAAGTCCTAGGAAATACTGATTTATTTATTTTAGAATATTTTGCTGGAGAGAGGAAACCTTCAGCTAGATTCTCGTTCCTCAGAGTTCAGTTCTGATTTCTCCTCCAGTTCTTTCTGTTGATAAGCCATTGACTTTACATATACGAAACTGGAACAGGTCATTCTACTTTTTATTATTCATAAGGCTGATTGGGGAGAACTGAGCTTAAGCTGTCAAAGTATCCTGCTGTGCTTGGATACCTGACAAATTTACACCCCAAAGTACACTGTGGTGCTAAGACTAAAATTGGATGTGAAGCGTTCTTGCAAGAGCTGATTACAGTCCCGAGCAAATAAAACACTTCAGGGTATAACAAAATAATGCCAATATTTAATAGAGTTTAACATTTTTATATGTGACTGGCAAGCTATTCTGTATAGAGACGTAGGCCTGCATGAAAAATAAGCCCTTCTATTTACCTTTAAATAGAAGCAGACTAATAACTTTGAGTGTGTAAATTAAAAACATGACCCTCACCTTTTGCGAAACATGCAGCATTAAAAAAGTGGACTAAGGCAAAACTAAAACCTAACTATACAGAGATTTCCTTAAAGGAGCAAAGTAGGTTACAAGTCTTGTCAATAAAAAGCCTTCCTTGAAAACAAATGGTCATATATGCAGTCCTGAGAAACTTTTTTCCCCCATTTCCTTTAAAATTCATGTTTCTCTTCCCCTTTCTAACCAAATTCCCTTTTTCTCTGCTGGAACCCCTTGTCATAATACTAGAATGTGGGCAAACCTCATTAGTCTCCCTGCTGTTTACAAGACAGGATTTATGCTCAGTGTAGTGAACACAATGACACATGATCACTAAGTGGCTAAAACCACCATCAGGACTTTAATCTGAGAAATTTTTCACCCAGACATTGCAAATACTATTGGTATGTAAAGGTATGAAAAACAGTATTAATTAATTACAGCAAACATATGCCACCCAATGCCCAGCTTTCTGCAAGGAGTATACCAATAACTAGCCATTTGTGAAGGTTAATTTCATGCAATCTTTGGCAGTTCTCTGGTATAAGGTATGTCGCCAATTCAATCCATTAAGTAATAACTAAATTCTCATGGGACCTCACTGAAGTCAAATGTTGTTATTCCAGGTTCACTGCTTTTAGTCTCCCTGAAGACCATTTAGGCAAACAGCTGGAAGAGCTGACTACAAAGGTTCCCAGTCACAGGGAACCACTCTAGGAAAGCAGGTAAAGGCTTCTAACCAGGAAATAAGTTATCAAGGATTTGCCCTGTTGCTCCCTCAAGGAAAGACGTGCACTGAGACAGAAAGAGCATGAACACATTTGTGTTTCAGCTAGAATCCAAACATTAAAAGCAATTGTCTTGGCTGATGGCAGGAAGAGCTGTGCTGCACCAGTCGCTGGCCATGTTCTGCACTGGTTAAATAGCAGGGCCTTCCTTCTCTCTCCACGTTGGAGCACCTTACTAAAACAAAACCTTTGAAAAGTGAATAGAAACAATACCAGAGACAACAACCTGGACTCCCAGTAGTTACTGCGTTGCACCAATGGAAATAGTCCTCCTCCTGCCAGAGAAGTACGGAGGGGAGCAACACTGCAAGCTCCAACTTCATTTGAACTCATGATGCAGATCTTCCTTCCAGCAAAGAGGGCACTGCCTCCCAGACAACGTTTCAGGGGATAACAACAAAGACAAGTCCTGCTAAAGTGACACAAAAAGAGAGAGCAAAGAGCACAAAGAAAGGGGTCTTTTCATCTATACTGTGTACACATGTATAGGTGAGTGCACAGAAAAGTGTGCAATTAATACCATATGGATTGTAGATATGCCTCCACATGTAAACACTGGTTCTGGAATTCATCTGTATTTCCATTTCCCAGAATAGTATGTACAAAAGAAGAGGTTTTATCTTCTAGTAGTCTGGCTGGTTTAGCAAGAGATCCTGTCTCTGACACTGACCTACTGTCTGAGTTAGTCATGGTTACACTCCCACAAATTTAAACTCCCCCATCTGTGAAGGAGCCTTGTCACCAGTTTTACAGTGAGACTGAATCTATTAATGCTTTCTAAAAGCTTTGATGGAAGGAACAGAATATTAACACTTGGAGTTGAGTGATGCTAGCTAAAAATATCTTTAGTAATGTAACAAATGGCTTTTAAAATCACTCTCAAAGGGCTGGACCACCAAGAGTAGGTCGTCATCAGCACAGCATTTAGTGTTAGTCTCATATCACAATTTCAGATGGACAAGTGAAAAAGCAGAGCTTGATTCTCACCTCTCAGGAAAACAGCATCCCATAGACATCACAAAAGAGAGAAGAGGCTGTTAAGTAGCTGTGTTAAAGAAAGTGTGATAAGGACAAAAAGAGGAAGACCAACAAAAAAACATCAAGCAGTGATGGAAAAGGGGGTAAAGGCTTAGCCAGATGTCCTGAAAAACACATGTGCTTGTTTCTCAAGGTCTGTGCAGACCATTCTGGTACAGGACTGCTGCAACCATACATCACAACTGAAGAAATCAGAGAGAATAAAATAAACCTCTTGATTTGAAAAGGCAGGTGGTAATTTCTTGGTAGTTTCAAACTACTCAAGAATAAATTTAAACTATTTCTGTTACAGCTGAAAAAAATCTACATAAGCAAATGTAAAATGCGTATGTTGTGGTATACTGGTAAGTTTTGAAAATACCCAGTAGCATCAGGACAGTGCTTTATGCCTGGCTGCAAAGTACATTTAAAATAAACTCCAAATATATTTTAACCAACAAAATTAAGTGGTTCTTTTAAAAAAAAAAAAATCTATGTATCCAACTAGCAGTTAAATAAATGCCTTCTCAAATCAATTTGACACTGCAAAGAAGTATTAAAGCCAGTTTAAATCTAATTTCTATTTTAAGGACTTCCTACACTAGCAAAGTGGTAAATGAGAGTGAGGTGCGATGTCATGGGAAGTGCTTTAGTGGCTGAGCTGAAAAGACTACAGGGTTTTTCAACTAATTACATCACAATTTTCATCTAGGTCATCGTACAGTTAGGAAATAAAAGTGCAAGTGCCTATAAACCAGAATAAGAAATCTATGTATGAAAATCGGTGATCTGGACTGTATCATGAAGAGGAAAAAGACTAGCATTTTTTTGAGCATAAGGAGATGAGAATTATCAGAAGCATACCAAAATTTCTAAGTATAAGCTAGGTAGGGAGGACAAGTCAGGCTGCAGAGAGGGGGGAGTAGCTGTGTGTGCAAGGAATTGTATGAATATTTCTTGCAAGAGAAACAGAACACATAATGTAGACCCATGGATATAGAGGCAGTGTAGATCATGAAGGATAATAGCAGCAGTGAAGTACTGTCTTCTGGATAAGAGCAACTGAAGTGACATTGAAGTGGCACTGAAATGGAAAAATATGAAGGCAATAAGGCTAGTGCAAAAGTAACTGCATATTAGTTCAGTGAAAGCTGCATTGAGATAGTGTCTAGAGAACATACAGTTTTCTGTATCCTAATCTAAACAACATTTGACATAGCCCTGTCAAAGACTAAAAATTGTGTCTGAACCCCTGAGAAATGGTTACCACATAAATAATTTCAGCTTCATTGCAGGAGAGAAACACATGAAGAAGCCTTACTCTCTGGGATACTAAACTTCAAGAAGTGATTTTTTTTAAAAGAGGAAGTAACTTAGAAACTCCCTGCTTGAAGCTAGGAAATTAAAATCCATAGAATCAGCATGGAGGCTTAAGAATGTGAAAGAGTCAAAGAAGATTTGCATTCCCAAGGCTAAAAACGGGAAGCACAAGCAAGAAAATAAATGGGGTGGCTAAGCAGGAAGATACAAGAGGAAATGTAGGCCAAAAAAAAAGAAACAAACTGCTAACTTAACTTTAAAAGGCTGCAAAACACAAAATGAAAATTAAAAATTGCTACTAAATATTCTGAAGAAAAAACACCAAAAAGGTAACACAAATAAAACAGCCAAGAGAAGCCTAAGTTTAATAAATAAGCAAATACAGGCTGTGGGAGAGTCAGTGGATTCCAAAAACAACATGGCTATGAAGGGTATAAAAGGGAGACTGAAGATATTTCCAGAAGTGGCTGCTCATCTGAGGGGATATTAAATTGGCTATACCAAAGCAGATGATATTTCTGGCCAAAATTTAATATGTGTTGAAGAGGCAAGGGAAGAAAAGCAGAGCCACTAGTTTGAACACTAGAAGATGACAGGTAAAATACATGTTCTGGGGACTGATCTTTACTAAAACTCTAATACCAGCAACACACCAAAGAACATTTAGAGGCCGTGTCCAAGACAAGGGTGCTTCAGTCCCAATCATGCTGCAAAGAGTTGAAATAAAGTTCCTGAAAGAAATTCCAAATGCTAATGCATCTCAATTCTTCAGTTTTCAAAAGCTGAGGCATCAGGAATTGCACAAAAGCCACTGAGGATATGCCAGGGTGGTGGTGGTAGGGTGGTAGTGATGATGATGATGATGATGTATTAAGTGGTGGTTTTCCCCACTGAAGCATGAGAATACAATGCCACAGCACAGACCTGGAAGGACCTTCCAATTGGAGAGATCATATTTCAGATGAAATGTAGACATGAGGTTCTGACCAGCTCTAGTCACTTAAGGCCAAATTTAAGGCATACTGACCTATTCACGAGAGGATCAGATCAGCTTTTATATCACAGTCAAACAATACCTGTATTTACCTGAAACAGTAAATAGGTCTGCTTTGGAAATAAATCAGTTTCACTTTGGAGTGAAGCCTTTACCTGTGTAAATACATGTGTTTGGAATTTCTGTAGGGAAAGGCACTTTCTGATAGTTTCTGAGTCAAAACTGAGGGATTTTGTGTAGTCATGAGATGACCAGAGCATGGTAAGAGGACAGTGTCTCCCTGGCATCCTCTTCCCATCCGAGTCCAGCAAAGAGGCTGCAGCCTATTCTATGCAACACTTCCTGTGTCTCTGTGACTTTCCAAATGGAAATTTATAACTCGCTTATTTTAAATTGGGGCATACTGGAAATCCACATGGAAATTAGCAAAGTATATCCGTTCTGTAACCACACCACCTGCTGTAGGCCTCTCCACAGCTGTCCCACCGGCATCCCTTTAGATTCTCGGTTCAATTCAAAGTCTTCATTACCTATGAATCCCTCACAGATTAAGGTCTATATACTCTAGTGGTCAGTGTGGTCCCTGTGTTTTAACCTTCAGCTGAGGTCAACTGAGGTTGAGCTGACCTTAAACATTTTAATTTGGATCACAGAATTTGATGTGGATGGTTCTCTGCTCTGAAGTATTTTCCCACTTCAGTCCAACAAAGCTGGAATGTATTATGTTTCAAGTCATAAGGTAAAAATCTAGTTCACTAGGCTCTCTGGGAAAGGAACTGACTTCAAGTGAACAAGAATGAAGTCCTTTTTTTCTTTTGTCAGTTGGAGACTATTTCAGCAATGCTATTGCAGCCATGCTTTGATGTGGCTTCATGTATCATATTTTCAGTAATGAAGTGCTCCTATATTTAAAGCTTAGTTACACTGCGTAAACTTAAAATTGATGTGTTGCATTCATGTCACAAAGGTAGTTTGCTATGAAAAGTAACAGAAAATGCTGGTCAATAGAAATATGGTTTTAGACAAATTGTGAAATATGGAACTTGTGTGTTGGAGCAAAACCAATTAGGTGTATGCAGTCTGAACAGGAGTTCCTCTATTCATGTGAGTAAGCACAACAGTAGTGAATGACTGGGCCCTGAGATAGCAATCATTTTTTAGACTTCATCTTTCTCCATATAATACTTAGTAGTAAGTCTTCACATAGCTATTTATGCACTCATTTGTGCTTGAGTAGGGATGCCAGCACTTGTTTGAGGATTCCTCAGCAGAGCATTGCACAGAACTACAACTTTCTGAAGATTTTTTTAAGCCTTTACACATCTGTGCTTATATTATATTTACATAGTTTCCTTATAATGTTGTCTCTATATAAATGCATTTTTTTGTCTCTCATTTCTTTCAGCTGAACTAAAGTTGATGTTTCGGTTACTTGTCCCAGAGAGTGATTTCTACTCTTCAAAAAAAACAAACAGATAAAAAGTTGTGGTTTTTAGAAGTGGAGAGAATTAAACTATTTGCAAAAAATAAATAGTGAAATGTTACAGTTCAGTCTTAGGAAAGGTAGCTGCAAAACTGTAAAAGAAGAAATGTGACTTTATGCAGGATCTGGCTAAGAATTTATATGGATACGGACCACTGAACTCATCTTTTGTCATTTATCTCTGTAAACCTGCGAGATTTCTTGGAAGATAGGTAGTCAAATGAGGAGCCGAGATGAATCAGTGGATATAATTTATTTAGACTTTAAAAAGGCTTTTGATGATAAAGTCCTTAGCAAGAGGCTATTAAGGAAAGTTAGTAACCATATGGTGAAAGATAAAGTCCTGCCATGGATTAAAAAGTGGTTAAGAGATAAGATAAAAAGACTGGAAATAAATGGATAATTCTCCCTGGAAAGAGGTTAATAGCAAGGTGCCCCTTCATTACTGTGACTAGCAATCAATATCTTGGTTCACCTGCTTTTGCAGATCATTAATAGTAAGGTACATAGTTTGCAGCTAAAAATACTCAGACTAATCAGAGTACTGAAGAAAATATCACTAGAGCTCAAGTTAAAAGGCATTTGGGCAACTCCAGGGTAGATGAAATTTGCCAAAGGTAGTAAATGCAAAGCAAAGCCTGTTGGAAGGAATGGTTCAAATTACTTTTAGATGCTGGTATGTTCCCAATGACTTGCAGCGTCTATAGACAGCTTATTGAAGGCAACTGTTAATGTGCATCGTAAGGAAGGGAAAAGAAATGGATATAGTGGTTCCATTGTGTGGTGCTCCCAGGAATAAAGCAGTTTATGGCAGCGAATAACTTCAAACTGGCAGAGGCCATTAAGGTCTGCGGGGAACAATTCTGCAAGGACAGGGATATGGACAAGCTGAGCAGAGATCACCAAGAATTTTGGACTGTTGGGATTTTTTTTTTTTTTTTAACAGAAAATGCAGATACATCAAGAGAGGAATTTAATATGGAAACATACCAGGACTGGTGAACTTCTGCGGGAAATGTTTCTGAAAAGGACAGAATGGAATGGAGAATTAGAGGGGTTGTTTGTTTTGGTTTTTCTTTTTGGTCAGAATGAAAATATGCGTTCAAGACACATTATCCAAACTCAATAGTCCAATAGTTAGGATCAGTGCCTAGACAGCCATAGATCCTGGATCACGTCCTTGCCCTGTCCAACATCATGAGTATTTTGAAGCAAAGACCTGAATCCTACTTTTCCTCCATGAGTGTCCTGCCCACTGGGCTATCAAGTTGATATCTCTCATGCCTCATAAATACTTACAAGTGAATTATCCAACAGCAGAGAATGTGAGACTCTTCCCAAAGATAACCAAAGGTGGATAGCATCCAAAATTGGGACCCATCCACCATAAGAAAGTAGGGATCCGTATTCAGGTTTCTACTCTGTTTGCTTCAGAGCAGGGGTATAAATTTGGCTGCTCTTCAACTTGGGCAAATGTTCTGATTATTACCAACCTTCTGGTTTTGGTGTGCAAATAAATACATTCATCTTTTATATTGGAATACTTGAAGTCATAAACATTTATTGCAAAGATGAGAAAAAACACTAATTGCATAGCTCTTGTCTTTCAGTGTATCATCCGACCTTACAGACTGAACAGAGAGAAGAAAATGTCCCTCTAGCCAGCAATATAGCATTGTACAGCCTGATGCATTAAACCAGTTTGCATTTTCCCTAAAGATTCAGTCTTTCCCTAAAAATTCAGCACAGTAAGAGGTCACTGCTACAATAGTTATCTACTCAGTAATATAGTAGTTATCTGCGGTAGTTACCCAGTTGTTGCCTGTTTCAGCCTGGTAGTTTCCGTATTTTTAATGCTCTTGAATTAACATGGTTATAGCAGCTGAATTGGAGTAAGCAAAGGCAGGGGACTGGATATGTAAGATACAATTGTTTCTTGATCCCTCATGCAAAACCTGGGCAGATTGGGTTTGTGCAGAAGACCTTAAAGGTTTGGGAGGAAAGAAAGAATCCTATATTCAGGCTGTTAATTGGAAAGAAGTGCATAAATAGTTTGTAATTACTATATGGGTTGATGGATTGTAATACTAACCACAAAGTATGAACACACTAGAGGAGAATTCAAACTGTAGATTTAAACAACAGTAAATCTGAATACAGTCCATACTCTAAAACTTCCTATGTGATGACCAGAGGGACATACCTAATGTCAGCATCAGATGTGGAAGTGTTCCACAAAAGGGAAAAGTAGCTGTTCTATTTGTCTACTCTTCACACAAACATCTCTAGTTTTCCGTGCCCCATCTTTTGTAACTGGACAGCGCTCACTGAGCTGACCTAAAGGCTAGTTGATTTCTTCAAGTATCAGTCACTGAATCTGACTTCAAAAGGCATTAAAGTAGTGAGCTCATTTGGGGAAAGACAGGTGGGAAATAGCAGGTATTCATCACTTACCTGAGTTTTGCCAAAGCTTGTCTTCAGTTCAGAAAAATGACATAGATTCTGCATATTATTGTAAATAAAATAGATTTCCTGCCTCCTATCTTAATGTCAGTCTAGAATTTTATCTGGAAAACACATGCTGGAAATTCTGGTGAAAAGAATTGTAATAGTTTTCTGCAGCATTTGCCACAAGGGGAATGAAAATACAGAGACTTAGTAACAAAAGACTTCAAACCCAAATTGCTTATCGTATGAGAATGTGAAATGTATTTGTTAGTTCTCGACTATGCAGAAGCAATTTGCCTACACTTAATACAAACTGCCATATACAGTTTTCTGTAGCAGTGCTGGGTAGTTTACCTGGTCAGAGATTAGAAACTGACCTGATTTTAGCCAGTAGCATAAGAGAAGAGGCAAACCCTTTCACACGGGACAAAAAAATACAGTTGTCAGCCAACTCACAGGTTATTACTACAGAAAAATTTCTGTGCCTCTTCACTGCCACAAAGCTGTTATCTTTACCCCTTTAGAGCACCTCTTCATAAAATAGCTCTCAAAACCACAATTCTTCAAGTTTTTCTTATCCTAAAGTTCTTTAACTCTCAGACTTAAATCAGTTGGCAAGCAAGAAACAAAACTTAAAACACCCAGCTGGATTGGTATCTCCAACATGACACAAACTGAGAACGTTTGTTCGCTCAGTTACATGATGTAGCCGCAGAGCTAGGAGAGGACAGAATCCTAGGGTCCTCATTTTGTATCAAGCTGTCTTTTAAAGTCAACAGGACTTACTAAAATGAAAATACTTTGTAAAGCAGATTTGATTATACCATAACAAAGGAAGGATAGCCACATTCTACAGAAACACCTTTAGCCCCTCAGAGGGAGACAGCAGGAGGAAAACACTGCAAAGGGCTCAATCCATTGGGCTGATTCCATGTCTACTGTCAGATACTTGGGAGACACTCAAGGCTCAGAAGGGAGAATGGAGCTTCATAAGAGCATGAAAGAGGAAGGCATCAATGTAATACTAAGCTGAGAACCCTCTGGTCACCTTCAGAAGCTATCAGGTTCTCAGAGCCATCAACTCAGGGGTGTGCTTCCTGTACAAAACATGTCCTTAATGGAGACTGTGCTATGGCTTGTCTCGTGCATCTGATAGTTCTGGAGCAGTCCCTTCCGGGTGAGCTTCTGGCGTAAAGTTGACATTTGTAGAAGTACAACTTGTTGTCAGGGAGAGGGCTGGACCCCCTTCCTACCTATGTGTTCCGTTACGTATGGAGCATAGTGCTGCCAACACACTCCTGACAAAGGTCTGAGGAGGGCTTGCTGTGCCACAAGGCTGTAGCGTAACTTAATTCTATGCAATACCGGAAGATCCCCTGCTCTGCAGATGCAATCCCTCCACAAATATTGATGTTAAGAAGTAGAGAATTAAAGAGTGACAACAATGAAAAGAGCGCTAATTTTGCATGTAGCAGTTTTAGTACTTGCCAGCCACACAGAAAAACTGAACCCTGTGTGCTTGAATACTCATCTCATGTCTGCTTCACATCCTATTCACCGAATCTCACGCACTTCTAAAACGCTTTTCACAGTGATGAAAATTACATGATGCCATGTTTTTAAGTCACAATAGATACTGATACACATCTTGCATAAAAACATGGCATCATGTAATTTTCATCACTTATCAAATATATTTTTTCTGACCAATGAAAACTACATTGCCTCTGTGTGCTACATCAGGTGTACAGATTGGAAGGACTTAACACACAGTTTTCTGCTCACTTCAGGAAGTGGAAATATCCTACCAGAGGAGTATTTCACAAGTTTCAATAATTCTGCTACATAATCAAATATGTGAAAATTACATGGGTAATATTTCTTTTATCTGTGTTCTTGGAAGAAGCTTTCATAGTAACTCCAAGGGTAATGGTAGTGTTTTAAAGATTAACGAATAACAAATTTACTTTTTTCTGGTACATATTACAAATCTTTAATAAATTTCATTTAGGGATTCCTAGAATTTTAACATGTTTCATCCTAACAAAACTGTCAATTTCCCAATTTTAGAATTCCAGAAATGGAATTTAATCAGCAAAACATATTTTTAGATTACTTCATTTAGTTTAAATGTTCACACGTACCTCTATTTTTCATAAAGAATGAACTCCCAAATGGCTAAGATTTTACATTCAGAGACAGCTGTAATAAAGAGTTCAAGAATTCTGTGTCCTGGTTGTGTATTTAAAATTCTCAGCTAACAAGCAGGAGAGAGGCTGCTAGGAATGCTTACAGATGTCTGATTTTACAAGGTTTGGGGCTGTTGGTTTTTTTTGGTTTTGGGTTGTTGGTTTGTTGGTTTTTTGGGTGTTTTTTTTTTTTGCTAAAGTGCTTTAGTCTAATGTTATTTATTGTTTATGGAAGTTGTTTGTCATTTAAGACATGAAGTGACCACTCCCCAAAAGAAAGAATCACGTTACAATCCATTATTTAATTTTTGATTGTTTTTCTTTGTAATAGGTGGGAAAGTGGATCCTGGATAAAAGTCCTGCCCAAGACAAGACTCCAAGCTAAAGACTCCAATTATCTATAAATCACTTGTATTTCCTGCAGAGAAACAGAAAAAGGAGGGAAGAGCGAGACAGACAGGAAAACAGAGACAGAGGATATGCCAAGTGAAATATTCGATACCTGTCCTAAACCAAATTTCTCTCAAAAGCAACCAGGAGTTACCCGATATCTCAAAACCAAGCTTAGAAGAAACACGTTGCCATTGGTTTTGGCTTAATATTGAAATAAAATAATTTTCTTTTACTTATTCCATTAGTATAAAATGTATAACATCTGACATATTTCTGAGATGATGGTAGTATATCTTCTGAATTACTGAAGGTTACTATCCAGCTTATATTCTCACAGATAGGAAGATACAATTGCTGATGACTGTTACCTTTTTAAAGATTTTTAGAACCAGTTCTCTAGTTTTAGAGCAGAGAAACGCAAGTATGCTTATTATGCAAACTGACTGTGATACGACTCTCAAGTATTACCCACCGAACACTCCAGAAGCATATTTTACACTGAAACCAGCAATAAACAAAATGCATGCCAAATACTATTTGCACAGTGTGATTGCTCCCAAAGTGTAACACCACACAACATCAAATACTTCCATTCCTTATTTATTTAAACTATTTTCAAAGAAATTCTATGCAAGAAACCATATGCATCTTTTAATTTGCATATTGCAGTTTGCATTAAAATGTAACGAAATCTAAAATAGTTGACTTTTGTCTGAAACATTCTTCTAGAATGTGGAATTGCTGTAACAAGTTAAGAGGACAAATTAGTTTTGGCACCCGCTTAAAAAAGAGAAAAGATGAAAAGCTTTTAAAGTGATGATATGGAGGAAAAAATTACACTGCATCAGCCAAAATGAGTTTCCTATCAGCTTTAAAGCTCCTGAAGTTGTATTTCCAGTAGATAAAAATGTTATCGCCTTTTTCCAGTGCTGATGTGCTTATTTTCCTATTAAGTTACTCAGTAATTAGAAATAAAGTCTGACACATTGTAATCTGTTTATACAATACATTTGAAACTTCTCCAACAGAAAGGAAAACACTCTTTTTCTAAAGATACTAAAGATGCAAAGATTCAAAATATATAAACGAATTTAAAAATACAAATTGCATTTACAGACAAATGGCTGTTCTTAAAGCCCACTTTAATCGACAAAACCAATTTAGTCCCACAATAGACCATAGAAAAACAGCAGATTTTTCTACATTGACCCCCATGGGTTTGTTCTTAAGCCTCTCTTTATGAAAATTAGTCTTAAAGGCTAGTAGGAAAAAATATGCCCTCTTGCAATATTGTTCAAGGGTGTATTCAAGTATCACGGAAGTCAGTAGAGAGACCTGTTCCAGCGCTGTAACAACCTGGTAGTATTAAGAGTCCTCCAGGAATTGTAAAAGAGTCCCTCAGGCACACAGGGTAATTCAAGAAAGAAAACATTTTTATTTTCTGATTGAGATATACAGGTACGTATAGTAACTTCCTCTGAAGTACATCAAAAGCAACTGAAACGTATTTGAGAACTACTAATTTTGCACCGAAAATAAACCCCGACAGCTCTGTAGAAACTACGACGTTTAAAGAGAAGTGGCAAAGTCAGTCCCAACAGATCTAATTTGCTTTTCTATTATCCTGTGGTTTTTCAGATGATTACAGGGTAAAAATCTGTTTCCTTTATTACAGACTCAAGGCAGCCTTTTAGTATTTTTTTTTTAATCTCTACACTCAAGTTGGTTAGGGCAGAATGAAACTGATTTTAAGCAAAATCCCTCCTTTGGAGGGAAACCCGTGAATATTCCTGCCAGAACAAACGAACACAACTTACCTTGGTGTATTTGATTTCAAGGTTGAGAGTGGGAGAAGGCAGCAGATGCAGAGATGCCATCAGAGCTGCAGGATCTGCCTTCACCTCCCCTGGCATCTCAATTTTACTGGAAGTCATAGTCTTG
>VZTL01002745.1:0-21922 GCA_013400535.1 Scopus umbretta | reverse complement strand
CCCCCTCCCGCCCGGCGCCGCGGTCCCCGCGCTCCTCCAGGCCGGCCGGGCTGGCTGCGCCCCTCGTCCTGCTTCCCGCGGGCCGGCGCTGCCGCAGGGCCGGAGCGCCCGTCCCTCGGTCTGCGGGGGCCACCCCCGCACAGCGGGGTGCTTGCGCGCCCAGCGCTTCTCCTGCTCCCGTCGTGGAAGAGCGCGGTTCGCCTTTCCTCGCGGCCCCCGGCAAGGTCCCGCGCTTACTCCCGTCTCCCTTTGGCTACGGGCGGTGCGGAGCTGCCCTCCCTCCTTCCCGTACAACGGTCCCCCATCTTCCCGTGCTGGGGGCGCTGCCCCCGCAGCCCCTCCCGCCGCTGGCGGGGCACGGCCGCGGGCACTGCAGCTGCTGCAGGCGCGGGCGGCCTGCGTGGCGGCCCAGAGGCCTGGGACTCGTGCAGCGAGGTCGCCCGGGGCGACCGCTGTTTCCCAAATTCCTCCCAGGAAAGCAAGTGACCAGGAGGAGCAGGTGCTCGCTGCCAGGGCGAGTCCTGCAGCCCAGCTGTGGCTTGCTTTTCTCCAAAGTTCTTTGCAAGAGGAAGAGGCCTAAAGGGCAGAATAATTTGTTCAAGCAACAGCCACCTGTTCCCAGCTATTACTTTTTGGGGGGGCCCTCTTAGTGAGAGTCCACATCGTGCAGGAGGTTGGGCATGCCATGCAGTGTGTTGCTGGGAAGTCAGCAGCCAAACGGAGCCAGGTGCCACTGCTCGCTGTCTCAGACTCATCACGTGTGCAGCAAGCAGCGCATGTGCAGTGGACATCTGTCCTACCTTGCTGGGTGAAACAGCAGATGGCCTGAGCTCGCACCCTGACTGGGCTGATGGACATCCGAAATTCATGGTCAAAGCCCTACCTTCTCTCTGGTCAAAACTTCTAGGCAGAAAACATATGAAGCCCAGACCATTTCTGTTACGTTGGGCAAAATCAATAAAGTTCTGCCTACTGACGCAAACACTCCCAACATTTTGAAACCGATCAGATGTCATGTTCTGAAGTTATCATACTGCAGACAGATAAACAGAGAAAGGACACCAAAGCATACAGCTGCCTAAAGTTGGCAAAACAAAGCAGCAAGAAATATACAACGCGACCTTTTTATTGACCTAGTCAAGAATAAACAACAGGATCTGACCATGTTTTGATTTTGTTACATTATCCATTTGTTGATTCCATAGATATTCCTTGTTCCATGTTTTACGAGTTCACGGACAATTGAAAAGACCGTCCCAGCGTTCTCCGAGTGTTTGTACAGGAGCATGGGACAAAGGTTGTTTCTGCACAGACAGGCAGCACAAGATAATAGAGTGTGCCATTTAAGTCATTTCAGGGTTAACATGAATATTTCTGTACATTTCCAGCTCAGTAATGAAGGAGACTGCATATTTTGCTTTCTCTCATTTTTCATCTTCCCCCTCCCCTGCCGACAGAGGAAATGGATCCGTAATACTGTGCTGTAATGTGACATGCAGAGCTGTCAAACTGTGACACTTGGGATGAGTGAGACTTTTAAACGTCAGAAATGCAATTTTTAATGGCACACTGGCAACACAGACCTAACACTTCATCACAAGGATGACACCTTCTAAAAGCTGTTTTAAAATAAATCAGAGTGGGGATGTGCTCCTTCCAGAGGGGACTGCGTTTAAACAACTTTCAGGAATGAGGAAACTGTGTAACAGTTTCATTATTAAGTCAATAAAGTTCACGAGATTTTGGTGAGAAAGGATTCCAGTGCACGTGGAGACGCAGCTCAAACCCACATAACCCGGAGCTGCTTAAGCGACCTCCATCAACTATGTGTCATACAAACCTCATTCCTCTTACATCTAAAAGCAATTCAGTTTGCAAAAGCACTCAGAGCTGACCACCTTTAGACTAACTGCTGCCTACGCCTCGTTGGCATTCCCCAAGTGGAGAATGGCACTGCACGTACTGGGCCGCAGGCTCTTGGTCTACAGCCAGCTTCAGAGGGCTCTGCAGAAGAACATGGCGGACGTCTGCTGTTGCTCTTCCCGACAGCAAGTGACCAACTGCAGTTCCTCTTCATTGTCTTCTGGGAAGACAATGATGTAGGCCTTAGCACCAAGACCACACGTGGGTTCTCGTCAATTACAACAGTAGCTTTGCCAAACAGGATTAGGAGCAGGGTCTGTAATGCCATGTTGGACACACTGACGAATCCAGATTGGTGAGCTGCTTCAACGATTCAGCACTACGCTGGCTACTTTATGACAGCAAATTGAGTCATGGCTTCAAGGGGTTACTACCCTCATTGCCTTGGACATTAGGACAAAAATTCAGTAATAACAATGAATACCAAACTAAACTAACTAATTTGTGAAAGAAAAAAAAGCGAGTCCAACGATTGCCAAGAGAGAAAGAACAGAAACAATACCCCAAGTTCAGCCCGAGTTCTGTGGTCCCTAAACACCTACATATGGCAGAGAAACCACTTATTCTTATTGCAGTCCTGTAGTTTCTGGAATTTTTTTTTGTGAATTAGCAATACTAAATCAACTGGCAATTAAGTCAGACTGGCTTATTTTCTCTCACATGAATGGGTTTTAATTAAACTCCTACTTAGACAGCAAATCAGGAAACAAATACATTCTGTTTCAGATTGTAATGACAAAGATATTACTGTCTTCACACTTTGTGAAGAAATGGCTGTCAAAAAAATGAAGAACAACCAAGTGACTCTCTTACTTCAGTGTTAGAATTTAGGCTAGTATATAGTCAAGACCAAAATCATTCCCGAGGAGTTTTATTTTTATATTTAGATCAATCTGAATGTATAATTTGAAGAAACACCTTTGTTTCAATTACAAGTCTCAATTTCTCCACCCACCCCCAGCAACTAGTATTATTTATAGACAAGGACATAGATGTTGCTTATACAAACACCATCTGAAGGAAGCAGGACCCTTGGTAGCTAGAGAGGGTGCAAAAGACAGAGCTGTGATGTTGAAGGCAATATAGATGTAATTAAGGCATTCCTGGGTTGCTCAGAGTACTGGTATTTTTCTGCTCTATACTACCATGTCCCCATTACCTAAAGGAAGTTATAAAACTAGAGGGTTGGGTGAAACTATTTGTATCTTGAATACCTCTTCTGAGGACAGTAGCTGTCCCAAAGCATATACTGATACACCACTGAAATGGACAGTGGCTACAGCAACTCCAACAACACAGAGCTCTTCATTCTTACTACTTCAAATCTGTGGATATTTCTTATGCTCCTTAGTGAGCTCCAGACTCTAAGCATTTTGTCACACACATGAAGGAACTGAATCACGTCATCCTGTCAGACACTTCCAGTGATTCATTTCAAGATCAACTTCAAAACCTGCCCTAAAATTATTTCCATCTGACCCAGAAGTTCTCTTTTACATATATTTCTCTCAGCTGTCCCACTACCATTTACCAAGGATATCCCTGGTTCCTCAAACAAATTCAGTACTGATTGAGAATGCCTACTCCTCTGTACCCTTTGCCTTGTGCCTCAGTAAATGTCCCTTCCTATGTCTTGCTTTAGAAATCACTTTTGGAAGAAAAATAGGGACTGAAAAGAAATTTCCACTACGTTATTTTTCAGCTCAGATTTCCACTTATGAAATCCGAACTTAATTTTCTGATACGTACAGTAAAAGCTTCAGCCTCAGGTGTCCTATTTTAATTGCCTGCTATTTTCATTACTGACCATGATGGCAGCAAATGCTCTTCAGGAGATACTTGTATTTTAATTTATCTGCAAACATAAATCACACATTATAGCACTTTTTTCCTCTAGGTTAATTGAATCAATTCTCTAAATGTGTCTAAGCCTGATCATTTGAAAAAGGCTCACTGTTTGAAATCTCTTAAGAATTATGGCCCTTGAATTCTGTGCGGGATGGCGTCAGTCCTTGCTCCAAAGATAATTTATAAATATAAGGTAAAAATATTGTTATACACATAAGCAATATTATCTGTAAAGCAACACCCACAATACTGTGATGATCCTATAAAATATTATTTCAGAAATTTTTCACTTATCCCAGTGAATTAATTGTCTTAATGCTATAAAGCTTATTAATAATTGTTTAAGAATGAGTCTGGATATATATTAAGTTCTAAAGAAACAAAAGTAAATCTACATTTATTTTCCTTATTTCTACGTTGCCTTTAACGTAAAAAATAAAATAAAGGCTGATACCAAGAACAACCATTTTTGTTACTGAAAAGCCAGGAATGGCTAATGAAAAAAAACTTGATTTAACATAATTTTTACTAAAAAAGAGTCAAACGGATCAGTTTTCTTACCTGTGATATTGCCATTTTATACCCAGTAGAACTGTAAGTTGCTGCTATGGTAAATTCATTCATAAACTGAAACTCGAATTTAAGCGTTTAGGCAAGCCACAAATAATTCGGTGGCAGTGCTAAAGCAGAACAGGCTTGGAGAGACTGTCAGTGTTTGACTCGCTTTATAATTGGGTCAGTTTCAAAAATTAGCATTATAATTTAAGTCAACAGTTGAAATGTAACCTGTCCCTCACTGGACTGTGGTGCAGAAGGCTACTTTTGCCAGTTACGGAGTGAGCCTGAGGTGCCACTCCTTTAGCCTGAAGACTTCCCGAGACCATCCAGCTCACAGCTGCTCCTTGGCTGGTCTGTACCTTGTGCACAGCAACGCACAGCACCACACAGCCACGGGGTGGTTTAGCCCAGTCTCTGCAAAATAGCGCCCGGCTTCCCCCACAGAGTATACGTGGCAGCGAGTGGCAGTGCCTTGGGAAAGTGCTGTACAGAACCTGCGTGCCATTAACCATGAAGTTACAGGCAATGTGCTCTTGGCTGTAGGGATTCTATTCTGAATTTAAATATATTTAAAAACCTTTCTATTTTTAATTTCTCTTCAATTTACCTGTTTGAATTTATTATTTGTAAAACGCATCAAGCCTCAAATGGATTGACCTTCTGCTAATGTATACCACCTAATGAATGGATGCAATTAACTAATTCATATTGGACTATTGCACTTTCCAGATCACATTTATCATTGCTAAATGTGTGATCTAGTTTGCAAGTTTAAATTTTTTATTATTACCCTTTAAACTAAAGAAATAAGTCTTATATTTAATTACCTGAACTTACATATTCAATTAATAGCTTCATTACCTTAATGAATATAGATACTGCACAGAAGTAACAAAAGATCGCTGCCTGGGTCTGCTCTTAAGTATGCCCTATAAAGGGTTTGCTATGAACCTCAGAACAATTATTTTCGATTAAAAAATCTTGATTGGGGAGTTTCAAAGGAATTGGGCCTGGCAATCCAATATTCTTATACAGAAGCCTGAGATAAATTTATCATCTATATTGTTAATATTTAATATATAAAGGAATCCCAGAAGTAAAGCTTATGTTTCTGGAAAGACAGAGGATTTAAACATTCAAATGTGAATAATTCGGAATGAAAGGGAAATAAAAGAACAAAAACCAGGCAGACTGACACCTTACCTACTAAAGGACAAAGGACGAGTGTTTGGAGCATGGAAGCAAAACAAACAAATGCTCTTGTTGTTCGAGAAAGAGGACAAAGCACCAGAAACAGCAGCTCTTACAGAAAATCCTTCTCCAACAGAGAGACAAAACGTGGCTGGATAGCAGCCTTGGGGGACCACATCAAGTGGGAGACAGCTGAAGGCAGGTGGGTTGGCGAGTCAGATGCAGGTAACACCGTCACTTTCCTGGTGGTCATTAGGTTTCAGAACCATCAATTTGCTGTCCTATTTAGCTACATCCATTTGCTTGCCAAGCATGCTACTTGGCCTTTGTGCGTCGGTGGAGTCAAATCTATCATTATCTTTGGCTTTCATGATAAATCTCTTTTATTAATTTGGTAGGCTCAGGTCTCCTGCTCTTCACAGCCCTGCAGGTAGCCATAATAAGTCTCAGGGTGTCTATTGCTATAGGGAATCTCTGCCCTGTAGAAAGATGAAAGGTTTTGACAACATAACCCATTTAGGTTAAGAAAACATAGGGCTTAGATCGCTGCAAAGCCCACTGGATACACTTTGAGATTTTCCTCATGCTGCGTGGATATATTTACCAAGATATATTTTGGTTTTAATAGCAAAACCAAATTTAAAATTTTGATTGCCATTTTGAGGGCTTTTTATAAAGAATTCAGAAAATGAAAGAGTTATTTTAAAAAGAACATGCCAACAATAATTTTGCCTTACATTTACTTCTCGTGTACATTAACTGTTTGAGAAAATGCAATACGCAGAAAAAAAGAGCAGGGAATTGGCTGCAACAAAGCATTTGTCTGTACTAAATTGATCTATTGCTTAAAAGCAAAATTCTTATACTGAAAGAGTATGCATTCCCAGATGCATTCAGAAAGTCAGACCTGCCCATACTGTAAGCTACCAGGTAAGTTTATACTAGAACTGTATCCAGCTCATTCGGAAGGAAGCACAGCCTAGCACAGCAGGTAACACTGGTGTACGTACCTATCTGTACAGCATTTTCCTAACACTTTCATATTTTGCCAGCACTAGCAGCCCTGTTATGGAGCCCTTCGGTGTGGAATGTTATCTGTGCCCCACTGTGCCAGTGTGGCTATTGCAGAGATTAAACTGGCTTGGAAACTCTCAGGGCCTATGCTATACACAGACATGTCTCTACAACACATTTTAAAATTTACTAGGATTGATTTTATAATTATATTTTTTATATATATACATATATATGTATACACACACATGTAGTAACATCAGTTATGCTGGTGGTGTACCCAGCCAATCAAGAACAAAGAAAAGTTTTGGGTCCTGCTTTAGAGAAAGTCCAGTTTAATTCTCCCTGAAATCAGTCTCAGTAACAGTGGACTTCAACAACAAGCTTTGAATCGGGCCTTAAACATTACTGGCAAAAAGCTTGAGACACGCATCTGTGGTGTGTTTTTGATCTCATATTCATGATCTGGACAGAAATGTTTTATCTGGACACTGAGATCACAGAAACAGAGAAGAAAGAACAAAGAAATTCTCAAGGGGTCACTTTGTGTGCCCTGCCCCTCCTCTAAGGTGGGCTCAGCTAGACCTGAGCTGCACATTGCAGATGTTTGCCCCTGTGAGCACTTTTTCATCAGGGACTACAGCAGAGACAGAGCGATGATCAGAAAACACAAGAACTGAAGAAATAGGTTTTTTATGTACTCAAAAAGCGTAGAATGCTGAATTACAGTGTGTTCAGATCTTCCTCACCTGTTTTTTTTTTTTTTTTCTTTTGAGTTCTCCAGCAGCAGGATTAATCCATAAAACAGAGAATGTCCTTTAAGGACCATGCAGCAGTTTCTGTATGGAAACATAAATATAAATTAGGCAAAGGCATTTGACTAGGGATGTGAATTATAGTAATGTATACGTTAAGACTTTGTCTGATTCAACTAAAATCAGCAGATTTAGCCTTAAAAATAATTTGGCCCATATTATTACAATACAAAAAAATATATGGTGTATTTATAGCCTTGGTCTCTCCAGCTGTGTTGGTTTAGGTTTTATTACATCAGTAATAACAATTTATGTGATACTCTGAATAATGTGCTATTAAAAATTCAGTACAGTACATACTGTTACCCATGGGATTTAAACTGTGGGAGCTATGTGTGTTATTCTCTACTTTGCTATTTCTATAGGAGTGAAGATTACTATAAAAATGGTCAGATTATATACACTGTGTGAATTCCTGCTCTGCTTGAATCCAGGTGAAGAAAAGAAATGGTTCAGTCCAGACTGCCTTGGGGTAAGGGTCCCAAGGGTCTTAGTCTTGCAATCTAAGGTTACACTGATCACACATTCCAGCATGAACAATAATATCAGCGTGCTTTTTGATGTCTTTAAAGAATGCCAATAGATTTGTGAGGCATAACCTCCCTTAGCAGAATCCATTTGATGCTTCTACAGAGTACCAGCTTTATCTGTGTGTCTGTTGATTTTATTCTTTATAACAGTTCATCTAATTTTTCCGGCATAGAAGTCACACTGACAGTTTTGTAGTTCCTGTGATCACCCTCGGAGGACTCTCTTGAAAGACCAGTGGATCAGTGGTATGATTCCTATGTTCTGTTTTGCTGGCATTAGGATTGGGTTCAGCAAAAAACAACCCACTGGCACTAGCACTTCAGCAGCTGAACATTTGAATCCCTTGGCAGAAACACTGCACAGCTCCAGCAATTAGTTACTGTTTAACTTATCAATTTCTCTTGAAGTCTTTCCTACTGACAATTCATTTTAGGACAGTTCCTCACACTCAGCCCGTGTAATGTTCTGTTCTTTAGCAAGGCAAATAATGCTTTTAGCTTTTTAGCTCTGGAGTTAGCCACCTTGAACAATTCTTCTACACTTTCATCCTCTATAGCTTTGCTGACTGTCTTGCAGGACTCCTCTGGTGATGGAATTTGAAAATGTTTTTGTTATTACTTCCACTTTCTTGGTGAAATCTTAAAATCTTTTTGGTCAGCTCTGTTGTGGTTCTACGTTTAATATGACAGAGTTTATGCTTTTTCTATGCTCCTTGCTTATATACGACTTCCATTTTTGAAAGACGTTTGCATTTTCTTCCCTCAGACGCCACAGCTGCTGATATCTATGGATGGCACTGCTAGTATCCTTACCATTATGACTCTGGGAGCAGGGCCCAGGTGAGGGAAGACCAGTGGGAAACAGTAATCACAATGTCTTTTCTTTCCGTTGTTCAACCAGGTGGTTCGTTGCATGTGACTAAAGGGCAGTAACACAGAGCATGGATCACATGGGTTAGTAACTAAGGTCAAAGATTTCATGGTGTTTATCTTTACATTGTATTTGCTTTTCTTGTAGTGCTATGTGCATATTTGTTAGATTTGGGACATGTCTTTAGAACCTCTTTCTGAATACAATAAAAGGGGAAAATTAATTCAAATATTCTGTATTGCCCCCTTTTATATTTGAAAATTATTCCGAAGTGTAGCAGTGAACTTTAAATTGCCAATTGTTAAAAGCTGGAAGGATTTACCAAGGGAGCAGTCATCCTCTATGTACTCTGTTCTTCTGTACTTTCTTAGGGCATCTGCTTTAATT
This sequence comes from Scopus umbretta, assembly GCA_013400535.1. Taxonomy (NCBI): domain Eukaryota; kingdom Metazoa; phylum Chordata; class Aves; order Pelecaniformes; family Scopidae; genus Scopus; species Scopus umbretta. Next base: position 12,785 of record VZTL01002745.1, on the reverse strand, counting down.
GTTTATGGAGCTGAGGAGGACCTCTGGTCTAACTTAGCATCACAGTTCTTATTAATGGAGTTAAATCATGTGATTTCTCTAAAGTATTGAACAAAATCTGAAGAAAGCAAATGTAAGATATACATTTTTGTGCCAGTTCTCTGCCCTGTAAAGACAGAAAATTGTTATAAAGAAGGCAACATGACCTGGACAAATGAGTAGGGGCTTCTGTCACTGACATGTTAATCCCCTATTGTTAGTTGAAAAATAGTGTTAATGCCTTCACACCTGTTATGAGACTAAACTAAGAGGTATCTGGGTACTACTTTGTGAGGGAGACCTGTATGTGCATAAGAGAATGAACTGCTATGGACAAACAACTAAAAATTGCTTTCATAAACGTATTTATTTATTTCTCATTTTCCTGGAAGAGAGGAAGGGGTTTATCTCATTCCTGCTATAATGAATGGCCTCCCCAGCATCCTCTCTCAGTTCTACTGTATACATAATTCTGAAAGACTTCTCTCACAGACATAATAAACATATACTTTAGCATGCTGTGATAATTAAGGTCCTGAATAATATCTTTGTTTTGCAGCAGTGTAGGGTAAAGGTTTTCAAACTGCCGTACACAGGCTATTTTCAGAGGCTTCCCAGAGGCAGCTCCCAGCTGTTTGTGCAAGTGTGGACCTGCACTACAGGCAGGTCCTGTAGTGCAGGACCTGGAGCACTCCCACAACAGAGCGTGCCTGCTGCTGCACAGGTGGTCACCCTACTTGTGCAGCACCAGTACCGATGCAGTCATCTCATAATTCATCAGCTATGTGGCTTTCCACAGGCCAGCATTTTCTGAATCAGCTGAAGGCAGAGTGGTATTTAAATGCAGAGGTAGAGAAAGGTGAGTAAAAGAACATGGAAAAGCGGTTAAGGATTAAAATTGGGTGGTGGGGGTGAACTGGGTGGTTAAGGGATGAAACTGGTGACTGGTAAGGTGACTACAGCTGCAGGGAACTGGCACCAGGTCCTAGCTTGAGGCAAGGAAGAGCACTGATGGGATAACAGAAGTGGCCCATTTGCCCAAGCCTGTAAATCTCTGTCCTATTCACAGCAGACAACAGTACTGACAGACCTAAACATATTTACCTCCAAGGTGAAGAAGGTTTAGGACAGATATGAACCAACGCACCAAGCACCTACAACATGTGCCAAAATAATCTACCAGAACTGGGCTAAGGTTTTGGTGCCAAGTCAAATGACAGAAATGACTTGTAAATCAACCAGATGGTATGTTAGTCAAGTCAGTATCACGTCTATAAAACCATTCAAGATGCTTAAGAGATTAAGAGTGTAACGCTTTTCTCTAGGAGGCCCAATTCTTTGAGATATTCAGCAATTTCATGTCTTAACACTGTGGAAATAATATTATAATGCTTCGTGTTGTAGCACCTATAAACTTTTAAGCTAAACATATTGGAGACATAGTCACTCAGTGCCTCACCTGCCTATACTGCATTATAGGGAGCCACCGGACCAAAGCAGATTTTATTAAATGTTCCTAATTTATTTTGCCTTGTTGCTCTTTTGTAAATAGAGTGGGTCACTAGAGAGCAAGGCATTTAGTCCAAAAAGACTATTGTGAGTGTATGTACAAATTCAACATACTACACCAAGGTAAGATTCCTCATTAGCCACTGAAATCCCTCAGAAGTGACAAGATGGGAGCTTTTGTTTACAGGGTAGAGAAGCACAGCATTCTCACAAGCATTTGCTCTCTTTTACAACCTCCCCTTGAAAAGTTTTTGGACAGCCAATAGTAGCATGGTCTAAATCCCAATCTAGGTCAGAGAGAAATTTTCAAACATATTTTGGTTCCTTACTTTGTGGTTTCCCTTTTTGCCTTTCTTTTTGATCAGGGTGACAGGAACAACATTTTATTCATTTTTACCAGGAAAAAAAAGGTATCATAGCAGGAAAGGTAATGATTAATCCATACTGCAAGAAAAAAAGAAGAATTCAGATTGCGAACTTACTGGTATTATCTAACCAGTATAAATAGAAGTGTGCTCAGAGAAGGCACAGGATGGAAAACTCATGATGAATTGTTAGGACATGTTGAGTTGGTTCTGTCAATGCCTGCAGTCAGATGATTTCACTGGCTGTACAAGATGAAATCTCATATTTCAATGTATAAGTAAAAGTGTCAAAGTTCAGCTGAAGCAGGGACGAATACAGAGCAAATTTTGTGTGTATTTGTAACTAGGGCACCAGAGCAATAGAGGAAGCCAAAATGAGCCGGAAAAGCAAAAGGAGTTTAAAGGAGAAATTTGCCTTGAAGAACAGCTTGGTTAAAGAAGCCCTCTCAGAATTCCTGGGAACTTTTATACTGATAGTAAGTGTCAGCTGCTTTCCTTTCTTCCTACTAATCTAATGTTGGACAGTGCTTGTAAGGGGACGTGTATGCTTTTTCTTGTACTGTACCAGCAGCGTGGTTACTGCCTGACAAACACTCTACCGCCTTGAATGAATTGCTTCTATTAATGGTAAGTTTGTAATTCCTTTCTTCACCTGATGTAAATATCACTGGCTATTAAAAACAGATAGCTTTATGTATTACAATTGTCTGATAAGCATTTGATTTCATATAGGAACAGAATCTCAGTGAACTACCATATTCTGAAAAATCCAGATATGCACAAAGAATGTTAATAATACTCTTGCTTTTGTTTTTAAAACACTAGGCAGTTTAGTCTGCTTTCACTTCTATGCACAACTTCCATTTTCTTTAACAAACATACTGTATTGCACATTAAGAGAATTTTAGCTGAGTTATTTTCCTGTGCAATATAGAAATCTAGCTGTGTGATTTGTAGTGAATTTATTGGGAGTTGCATTACTGAACCTTCAGAGATTTTGTAAGTTAACTATTTTTTGTTTTGTTTTTAACTGTACTACATAACTTATACAGTTGCTTGGTCCTGTAGTACTGCTACAATTTAGGTAAATACCAAAACTCCCCATTTTCATATCCCCAGGTTGGTTTTTTTTAAAACTTAATTTCTTGCTCAATTTTTCTGTGCATTTTGCCCTGGGACACAGCTGTTTGGTGATTTACCAGGGTAGAGAGCAGGCTCAGTAGCAGAGCTGGAAGTCAAGCAGTTACAGTATTTATGCCAAACTCTTTCTTCCTCCTTTTAGTCTGAATAAGACAGTCTTGCTTATTGCTAAATATTTCATCATAGTGAAAGGACAGAAAAAAAATAAGAAGCAGGCATAGTACTGACATAGTATGTTTTATAACTTAACTATATTAGCTAAATTTCAAGTAAGTCATCTAAAAAATTCCAGTAGCTCATAAAATACATGAAAATAATGGTCTTTACTACACTTCAGCCAACTGAAATACACAGGCACTAAAGTAACATTATTCTCAAATTTAATACTGTCCATAAGACATTATTACAGTAAGGAGCACATTTAGAAGCAAGGAGCACAAAGCACTTTACAAACATTAATGAATTAAGTGTCACAACACCCTGGTAAGGAGGGGAAATGTCATTATGTTTTATATATTAGCAAACCTGATTACAGCAGACTGCACAGGAAGCCTGTGGCAGAACTCTGAATATAACCCAGATCACCTGACTTCCAGTACTGTGTCCTCGCCACAAGATCATCCTCCTCTTTCCATTAATACAATTAAGCAAGCAAAGAAAACGTATTAAAGTGCAGATTAGACCTCAAATGCTATTATTTAATGTCCTGCTGCACAAGACTAGAAGGAAGTGCAAACCCAGAGCCCATTGTCTAGTATATTCACCATATGAATATAGTAGAAAATGAAGCTACAAAGTTGTTGTTGATAATCTGACTGAGTTTCTCAATGCTGTCGTACTCTTTCTAGTTTCAACTTTGGCTTAAAGCCGAGAAGAGCCTCACACGGATTAAACTGCAGCTTTCTCAGTGCTTGGATACCTCAATTTATGTTTAGACTGCACAAGTTAGCTGCAGTACAAAGCATTTATTGTGAAGGAACTGACTTTTCTGCTGTTATTTATTGCTATTGCTTTTAGGCTCTGTCAGCTAGTAAGTAGTTTCTCTTTAAGAACAGATAAATATTAAACCCTTAACTTAAATTGGAGCTAATGAAAGGGGCACCACGGTAAGTCAAAGGGCAGAAATCCTTGAAAAACAGACACCATGTTTGCAAAAGAGGTGGTAGCTTTCTTCCACCATCCCATTATAGTGTCTTAATCCTGTTACAAAGTGAAAGTGAGACAAGAGTTCACAGCTAACAGCACAGTTGATTCAGATCTTTGCTGAAAGCCATTTCATGGCACTGTGATGGGTTTTACAGCCTGTGGGGAGCACCTGTGCCAGGGAGCAAGGCAGGGATGAACCTGTCCATTACCCACAGGCTCTGTCTGGAAGTCAATGCTAACTGACCATACCTAAATTTGCAATCAACCTAGCACATCTGGAAGTTAGCCCGGTGAAATTCTGTCCCCCCAAATCACCCATTTGTATATTTTCTGCAGAACAACATCACAAACCACATACTATTAAGAGCTTAAACTACCATCTTTGGTAACTCTCAAGCCTTGCAACATTATTTTCCAAACTGGAAAATGTACAAAATGTAAGATGAATTTCAGGATATCTAGAAAGTGAAATCTCTCATCAGGCAAAACCCAAGCCTTCACCTGGGGGTGAGAAGGGCTCTGCCTGCAATGTTGAACAGATTTGAGAAAACAAGCCTTGAGAAAGTAACTGAATATATGGTTTGGATAACATCTCTTGGTCATCCCTACTTAATATGCTGTGGCTTGCCTTGCAGCATGGTCTCAGAGCATATAAACTGAATTCTTTTTAGATGAAACTAAAGTGGAAGGTGAGCTCCAGAATCACAGCAAATGTGCTGACCATTAATGGATGCTCAGTCCAGTGGATCAGACTGGAGATACTCCTAAGTAATCCCTCCTAAGATATCCATAGTCAGGTTTGCTGAACCAGCTGCTTGCACTGCACGACTTGATAATACAGACATAGCCTGTGTAAGCCCCCCTCTCTGCTTATTATCAAAGCACTGATTTCAGCCTCTTTGAGGGTTCAGTGAGGAACACTAAACTCTAGGAAACTGAAAGTGCCCTGCTGTATAGGCGGATCCGATGACATACAAAACAGCTGCCGTTCTTGCCTGTCTGGGTAATCCTGCTGGTGATTAGGCTATTTTACTCTTCGACCTAGTCTGCTGGGGGAACAAGTATTTCTTTCAGTATCAGGTCTTGAATTGTTCCCCAAGGCATAGCACAGCTTCTCTAATTACACTCTAGAACAAGAATTGGGGCAGAAACCCCAAAATGTACAGTCCATAACCAAATGCAAATTGCATGTGGTTTTGGTTATGCTGAGCTTTTGGTTACTATCTTGAACTATATCATTCACTTTTGGAGGGTCCATCAAGATGAGAAAAAGAAACTTGCACTTCACCTGTTACGTGATTTCTGTAAAACAAATGGAGTGATGCAGTTTTAACATAACTGAGCTACATTTGCAGTACAGACAATGAGGAGCATACATTATGCTGGGTATTATATTTGCAGATTATTTGTAAACTCCTGCCCACTTCTTGCATTTACCTTGGTGCTGTCGTGGTAAACCCCCAGCCTGCAAAGTTTAATTGTGCCATTTGTAATTTAGAATAAACATCCACAAAAAACCAAAATCTACCCATAAACTTTTCAATGAACATTTGAAAAGGAGACAACTGTTTTCCAGGAAACAGGTACTGAGTAATGTGGGTTTTACACAATGTGTTTGGAACCAACTTGTGGGACTGGTCCCTCGAGTCTACACCTAGGCAACAGGTCCCTGAGGTGGGAGAGCACCAGCCCATGTGTACCATGGTGGCTGAGAGGCCAGTGCGCACACACGCATTTCCCAGCCTCTGACACAGCCTCAGCCTCCTGTAGCTGGGGCTGCCCCTGAGGCCTCCCTTGAGAAAGAGGTCTCTGGAGAGCTTTTTGTTCTCCAGCAGTCTCTCTCCTGGTTCAGTACATTTCCTCTTGGGGCTCCTGTGGGTTACTCTGGGGAACATCGTCTGAGTGCCAGCACAAAGGATTCAAGAAGCTATGCAGCATTGGATAGATGGCTTATGTGACTTTTCAGTGAGTCTCTCTGGAACTCACGTATCCAACTGCCTCTCTGCTTTTAGTCATGCTTCTCTCTATGTTTCCCCTTTGGAACTTGGCTGCATCGCTCTCAAACAAAATGGGATTTACTCTGGCTTACACCATTAAGTATATCTGAATTGGAACAGTTCCAAAAAGAGAAGCCAGATGGGCCATGTGGCTTTCTTCACTGGCTACTGCTCACCTAACATAGTTTGTATTTAATTTTCACTCTTAAGAGCATCTTACTAAACACAGTTTCCCAGAAAGGAGCAGCACAGGAGACAGTATCTCCTGAGTCCAGAGCAGTGTACACTTCCTTGCTGAGACAGAACACAGGCTTCCATTTAGCATATAAAGACAAGTGGGTAGTACAGATATTACTATCCTGAAGCGTAGTCTCCAACTGGAGGTGGGGAGCCTCTTGCAAAACGCCTACTGAAGCAAATGTTTCTGTGTGCATAGAGGATGCAGTGCATGACCATGAACTGAATGCGTGATGCCCCACACTGCACATAGTCCAACTAATGAGAAAGACAACTATCTTTTGCTCATCAAAATCTTTTTGTCTTGTTTTCATATTCTGACCACTTCATTATGTAAGTTATCACTCCTGCTTTGTTGGGGAGTTTAGTCTTGCCTGAAAAAAATCTTTAAGCATGACATTCCACAGATTTGTGCAGTCCAGTATATTGAAAATTAAACAACTTTTCCATATCTTTCTTTTTATGGTCCTGCATTCCAGTGCACATTACTTACAATACTGTACAGTAATATATATCCCTTATGCCAAACATGCAGTAGAATCCTCATTACATGATGTTATTACATGAAAGAAAATGTAGCTTTTGATCATTCACTCCTTAGTAAGTGTTTAATATTTAATACAAAATTACTATTTAGAAATTTTAAACAAAGATAAGTTCTGTGTTCAGAATTTTTGTGAAAGGGAGATTCTTTCTTGCTATAGGATGGAATTGCTTACAGTGAGTTTTGTTTAAGGCACAAAATTAAATAGCCGTAGACGCTAACAGCTACCTTGTTTGCCATTGGCAACGAATTTTCTGGAGTATAGAATCTTGTATAATTAGCTCTTAGACAGTGAACTTAAGTTCATCAACGCTAGGTAAAAAAGGTTGTTAAAACATATTTATAATTGGTATTTTGATCTGTCACTGAACAGCTTTTTAAATATTATATAATGCTACAAATACCACAGGCCTTGACAATGTTTGCAGTCTGAAAAGTGGCTCTGACGTCACAGAGATCCATACATAGGGTCTCTAGCAGCAATACTATAGTACAACCAATAAACAATAGAAGTCACTCATTAATCTAATGTCATAGAATTTAATCCTGCACTTCCAGACCAAACCCAGTCATTTTATGGGAATAAGATGCTTCCTTTCCCTGTCATCACCAACTCAGAGTCCTTTCTGTTTCTGCAAATGTACCAGTTGCATATATTTTGACGGCATGAAATTTTGCTAATGATTCTGCTGAAGATGTGCGAACTCTTCCTCTTTCTTGCTACTGTATTACATCAGATTGCAAACAGAAGTCAAAGTGGTAATGAAGACCCTTCATTGTGCCAAGGTTAAGGAGGTGTTCTTGCACACTGGAATTAATTTCTATAATTTTACTACTATCAAAATCAATTAATATTTTTTTTTTCTAGACAACACTTCTGTTTCCCTGAAGTCATTCTTTAATTCAGCTGAATAGTTAGCAGCATGAAAGAACTGAAAGGAAGGTTACCTAATTGTTCTTTTACCCCGAAATGTTTACTACAGCAAATAATTCTGAAAAGTCACAGGAAATCTTTTGTTTTCAATACAAACTTAAGTTTTCCAGTATCTGACATTTTAAACTTTCAGGTGACTCAGATGTTCTGTGTTGCATGAAAGTTTTAGAAAAGAATTATCTTCATCTCTGCAACATCAGCCCCAACAGATATCTCAGCTCTCATTGTTTAACCAAGAGGTTCCAGTAAGTTGAACTTAATTTTCCAAGACCTTTCTCTGCAGATGCATTTTTTTCCAGAAAGTTTACATCTATAGGACTGAAGTGTAGTACTCTCCCTGAGCCTCACAGAAGACTTACATCCTTCCAACATTCAACTGCGAGTGCAAAACTTGAATTTACGTTTTACAGACACAAATTTACAGGCTGTTTTTTCAAAAGTTTGGCAAATAAAAAAAAGGTAATAAAAATAATAGCTTTTTAAAACTGTCATAAACAGTTGGAGAACAGAATAAAAGATAATAAATGCAGTTCATGCCATACAGGGAGTTTATATCTTTGTGATCTCAACACTTCAATAAACCATTCTGGCTAGAAGTGAATTCTAGTGAGCTCTCCCATCTGTGGTCTGCTTTAAAGGCAATCTTGACTCAGTTCCTCTAACCCATTCCTCAAAGGCTTCTTTACTATTAAAAGCATTCAGTTTGTTTGTTTTATTTTGTTTTTTTTCCAACAGAAAACAGCTTAGGAAGAGAACATACCGAGGCTTTAATTACTCAGAACTATGCACCTCCAACCATGAGGGCACAGCAAAGATCCAGCCACGCTGTTCCTGCACCCAAAGAAAATAGTAAAAGAAAAGATACGTGTACCATTGTACTCTTAAGGGAGGACAGAAAACCTCCTTTCTTGGAAACTGCAATGCCACTCCTGCAGTCTCTCTGAATGGTACAATTCCCCAAGCACCATTACAGAGACTAAACACATTTTAAGAGTTTAGAAAGATTTTAATCTTTTCAGTTGGTGTAGGAAGCAAAGCAGAGAAGCACATCTCAGTTTAAGAATAAATGAGTAACCTGGGAGGGAAGCAGTGCCTCCATAGGCTCTTTTTCTCCTCAGAAGCTACTAGGTAAGATTTTCTTTCCTTGCCCAGTCTTTTCTTCCTAGCCCCTTTGCAAAGGGCCATGTTTCACTCTTGAAAGTTTGTATCTGAATATAAAATATTTCATTTCATTTCTTGCCTGAATTTCTGAAACTTAGTAAGAAAATAAAAATAATCTTCAGTGAAGAACTCAAGCCAGTTGCCCTATGTAATTCAGGAAAGAAAAGCATTTTAGCATTTCAAAATGAAGAATGCAATATTAATCATAATAAAATATGAGAGAGTGCAGACCTTTGCATTCTCTCTAGGTGATTTAAAGCTTTTATTTGTCTCTTATTGCATGTGCAAAAGCAGTAATAAAAATTTAAAAGCATCAGTTTATATAACACAGTATAGTCCGTCCCTCAATATTTTCACTGTATTTTTTCCCACAGAGCAATTGAACCAGATCTTTATATGTTTTAAAAGCTTTATATACACAATTCGTCCAAAGCCTTATTAAATTTACATTCATGTCTCCAAGTAGTAGTGCTTTCTGTCATTAAAATATGGTTTCAAAATGGCCATCATTTTAAGGCTCATGTCTGTACTTTGTAATTAACTAAATGATAAGGGTTTTTTTGAAACCCTTATTTTATTAGATAGCAAGTCTGAAAAAAATAAAGAGAAATCCATTTGAACCCAAGAGGATATCGGTTGTGTCCCAGGAGATCATCAGGAGAACTGATACAGCGATTTTTTATTACTCCAAGTTTGATTAAATCGTAATGTACAGAAATCCCGCCCACCCCCAACAAAATATTTAATTAATGATAAAATAAGAGCCATGTGTTTTTGAAGTATTTGAAATTACTTGACTGGTAAGCTGTATTTTTATCTCGCCTTGCAAAATTTAAGTACTCTCTGATTTAACAAAAGATAGCAAATATTAAACATGAAATTAGATGAAGATTGCTCTTTCCTGGAAGAACAGGATTTTCCTGCAATTTGAATTCTTGCAGAGCTAATGCCCTGAATTTTAGTACATCTAACATGTCTCTGTTGCTGTTAGCATTACTGTCCCTATTGAAAGAATGCTTAGGAGCCCAGTCTGAATTAAGGGACTACATAACACACAAACATAGCAAAAATATGACTCTGTATGGAAACAGTTTCTAATCCATTATAAAACACCTTATTACAAAATATAACAGGTAAATTCTTAAGCAAACTTGCTTTGTAAGTAAAGAAATTGGAAATGAAAGTGAGTTCTAAAATACACTCCAAATTAAAGACCTTTAGAAGGATGCCATCAATTTAGTAATCGGCCTCTTATCTGACAATTTTATTTACTACTTTTATAAGCAACACCCAAAATAACCATATATGGAAATATTAATGGGGGGCAGGAGGAACCATAGAAGACTACAGAAAACAACAAACAACTCTCTAATATCTTCATGGACAATTTTGGTCAACAAGATCCCTACCTGCAGTAAAGGGCAAATGCAACCGCTTCTCCCAACAGCCAAAGGGCTCTTTGACTCTTCCTGCCTGTATCCCTGCTTTGAAGGGCCTAAATATGCAGTGCTAAGTCTGGCTGCCTGGAGAAGTCATGGGAGTTTCCCCAAGAAGTGAAATACCAGGGCTTGCTCTCATGTCCATGAGTGTCCCGGCAGTACTGCTCTCCTTCAGCAGACTTGGAACAAGTAACTTCAGGATAGCAGGACACTCACCACAAGCACACAGCCTGAGCCTAACACACCACACTGCCCCTGGGAGCCCATCCCCTTCACAGCACTGCACCGGAATGTACGCACGCGTGGCAGAATCCAGAGCTGTACTGCGGGTCCATCCAGGCTGAAAAATGGGACCAGACAAGTTTGCGGGCTAGCAGGAAATGGCTGTGTGGGGAACAGTAGGAGAACATAGGTGAAAGCATGGCATGGGAAATGGGCAGGGTTGCTGCCTTTCCTGCACAAAGGCATCCTTACAGAAAATTGTGAACTGGTGGAAGAATCCTTAGAGATTCCTCATAATTAGCTGTGGTTGTTTAAGTATGGTTCTGTCCTGAAAACTGACTAAAACAGAAATTCTGAACTATTTTTCTACTGTTTCCTGATTGAAAGTGTACAGCTTAAAATTAAGATATGATAATATTTTTTTTTTTTGTAACTGCTGACTCTGTATTCATTGTAACATGCTGAATTCTTGTATTCGTGTAGAGCATCATCAGTTGTGCGTCCACTGAGGCCATACTCTGCCTGCAGGGACGTCTATGGTACCCCACTGTAGGTATGTAACTCACCACAGCTTGGCAGCTGGTGATGTACAAGATATAACAAAATTCACGTCATTGTCTCCACGCTGCTAAAAAGCAGGAGTCTTGGCTGCTTCTTTAATGTTACAGTAAGAGTGTATGGCTATGAATGCACACTACCACTAGATCTGTTTGATAAGAAGGTGCCTTTTTAATATAAAAATTCTGCTTTAAGATGTCTAAAGCTTTACAGGCCATGTAGAAAAACAGATTCCCTAAAATTCTGGATTCAGATCTTGCAGAGAATCCTATTTACACTGAAAAATGCTATTACAAGCATTTGCAAAAATCCTGAAAGCAAAATTATCTTTAGTCTCTCTGATGAGTGGGATAAAGTTCTGCAAGCTTCCAGGGAGTCAGAGGACATTATGCTCATTGGAGGCCAGTTGTTTTCCTTTCCTAACATTAGCCTTGTTACCCAAGACAAAGACAAGAATCTAATGTCTATGAAGCAAGTTTTTTTGGCAGAGAATGTGCAGACAGCTATTCCACACCCAAATATGTTATTTATGACAGTAATCTAATTACTTTGTGAACAAAAAGTCAGTAATGAAGCTACTCCAGTAAATTTAAGCAGATCAGGCTGTAGACAACTGCTAAGATGAAAACCTGGTAACATAAGACAAGATAAGATAAAGAGAGCTGGCTGTATTCTGCTGTAAATTAAACTCCCATTGACTCCATGTACTTCAATCAATGAGTTTGTGTGGGTGCAGCTGATGGTTGAGCTTGGCCTAGAAGATTAGAAAATTCAGTTACAACTTGATGATCTAGTTGGTCTTAACTCAGCCAAGCAAAGATTCACAGAGTATTAAATTGCTGCTTATGTAATTACGTGATTAGGTGATAGTTTCCAGTTATGTCAACCTAGCTACTGTAGGTATGAGAATATTTTTTTCTCTCTTTCTTAAAATGACAGCAGATGGAGAAAACATTACCGTAACACGGTTCAGATTTGCAGGTTCAGTTCCCAGCTTCCCCAGCCCAGAATGGGCGCACACTGACTGTGGCTGCAGTAGTGTTCATTCATTGTCCATGAGCAGGCAGTCATTTACCAACGCCCACCGAGCAGGAGGCAGCTGTGCTCAAGCTGGCTTGTATGCCTTCTTATTTGTAGATTATTTTTCTGAGACTGGTTAGCAGAAAAAAGGAGTGTCTGGAGTTGCATATTTCCCTATGACTGAATACGAGCCGGCAGTGTGCCCAGGTGGCCAATAGCATCCTGGTTTGCATGAGAAATAGCGTTGCCAGCAGGACTAGGAAAGTGATCGTCCCTGTACGCAGCACTGGTGAGGCTGCACCTCGAATACTGTGTTCAGTTTTGCGCCCCTCGCTACGATAAAGACATTCTGGTGCTAGAGGTGTCCAAAGAAGGGTAATGAAGCTGCTGGAGGGTCTAGAGCACATGAGGAGCGGCTGAAGGAACTGGAGTTGTTTAGCCTGGAGAAAAGGAGGCTCAGGCAAGACCTTATCGCTCTGTCCTGGTTTCAGCTGG
>VZTL01002737.1:0-23572 GCA_013400535.1 Scopus umbretta | reverse complement strand
AAAAACCCAAACCCAACAAACTTCAGCCACACACTATGCCTTCTCTCCCTTCCTGCTTCCCTTCCTGTCCTTTCTCTTTTGAGCATTTCTTCCCCATTGTGTTCTCAGTGAGCAAACTTCTGTACACAAAACCACCTGAAATCCCTCTCCAAGCCATGCACTTAACATGACCCTCTTGCTTTTATAGTTTGTTTACTCTTCCTTCTTCCATTTTTCTATTACATTGTCTGCAAATTCAAATTATTAACTGTCTCCTACTGTGTATCTAATAATATTTAATGTCTACCACAGTAGGACATCTAAATGGAGAAACCTCAGATAGCTCATTTCACTAAGATGCCTCCAACTCCAAAGCAAGAGTGTCACAGTGGGCATATAGCACCCAACAAGATGAAAGAACAAAGGGATGGTAGAACCTGCTAAATAACACATTCAGGGCAGAGGTTAACTCCTTTCTGCCAAACTGTGACTCATACTTCCTATTTGCTTCCCCAGCAAAATCCTTCCTGCCTCTCGCTGGACCTTTTTGACCACAGACGGCTATCTCTGAGTACTGTTTACTAATCATGCTTTTGCAAAACATTTGTGTCTTCACAAAAAACTCTACTCACTCCAGTGCCACTTAATTGTCCCTACAAGACAGCACTAACAGCAACACAGAAGTAGATATCTTTTGAGCACTGTAAGCAAAACTCAGTTTTCTTTCTTCAAGGATGCCAGTGCCTGCCCTTGGAATGGAAAAGTATAGGGAAGGAATGAAAATTGGGAAACAGCCTTGGAGAGTGCCAGACCTGGAAATTCCCCAGCATCTGAAAAGATGTAGGCAGAGCAGCCACTTCTCCAGTACTAACCAATGTTAATCCTTTTGCTTCTTCTGAAATGGCAGGCTCCACTGATAGGACAGTGACATAAGCCAGGATGCAACAACCACCCAGCCATTTTGCCATCTTCTGACTATCCCTGTCCACCCTCTTCAAACACTAGCTTGCCTCCCCTCCAACTATCTACTCTGTCTGCTTGTAAAGCTATAAAAAGCAGGAGCAAAAATGTATCCTTCCAGAGCTGGAAAGACAATACCTTGAGAATCCTGTCTCCCTTCTTAATGAGTCTTTATTTGCAAAGTCCTCATTCTGACATCAGAGAATCCTAGTCCTGTTTCATGACTTGCAATTTCATGCCATCAGCATGGCATCAGTTCCCGAGCCTTTCAATTTCTGCCAATAAACTCCTTTCTTCTTCTTGTTTCTTTCATATAACTTATCCAAACAGTTGTTTGACACTGCCTTACAATAACTTTCCACACCTTCATAATTTGCCTTTGAATGATACCCTTAAAAGATGATGCTTTTGTGTGGGAGTTTCGTTGTGTCTGGGATGACTGTTCTCATCAAGTCTCACATGCTCTAGAGATGCTGGAATCAACAGTACTTTGGAATGCTGAGGGGATCTCTTCAGCAGGGCAGCTCTGAAGGAAGGAGTCAGCCAAGGACAATTTCCCTTAACCGAGATCCTCAGATGGATTTCACAGGGTATAAGAAATAGAAACCAATTAAAGGTTAAGGAAAGAGAGAAACAATACTTATTTAAACCTGAAAATATGTTTGTTTATAGTTCAAGTCAAAGTTCAAGCCAATGTTGACGTTCCGTGGACTGATTTGCTGCTCTCTGTTCTTTCCATTCTATAAAAAGCTTTTTCTTTTTTTTTTTTTTTTTTTTTTTTTTTTAGCTTATACTTTTTTTTATTTTTTTTNNNTAAGAGCTGAAGCATTTTTAAAGTTCTTTTGGTATTGTAGGCACACTTAGTTTGCCGAACTGTAACTTACAAACTGTGATGGAGAGGGTGGGAGTAAGAGACAGTCTCCTCCCTGCCCTCCATACACACCCTCATGCTCCCACTGGACACGTTCCAAAATGCTTTTTGTATGAAAATCAACTTTGCTCCAAAATTTTGGCAGGTCTCTAAATTTCTAATAGCTAAAAAAGAAGAAAACAATAGTAAATTAAACTTAAAGGGGTACAGTTAACAGAAAATATGTACTGCCACCATGGCAAGTTTTGAATTTTACAATTGGGTTCCATTATTTTCATAATTTAATGTGTTCAGATGTTTCAAGCATTTTGTTGACTTTTTTTTCCACAGAGAGCTGGTTTTGTTTAGTGGTTTGAGTATATAGATAACTTTGTTCTGTAGAAAACTGAGGCTATCATTTTCCCACACTTTTCTTTAAGCTTATTTTTCTGAAGTTATTAAATGATGTACTATGCCTCTCAGAGAATCGGCCAGTTGATAATTTTGTCACAAGGTTACTTATAACAAGTTACTCATAACTAATAACAAATATATTATATTTGTGAGATTCATGAATATCTAGCATAAACCCGGACATATATAAAAAGCAAATTAACCCAGGAATGTGCAATCAAATTTAAAAGCACCAAACCCTGATTTTTAGGGAATGTGGCCCCTACCAACTTCCAAGCCTATTATATCTATGAAGTTTACAAAAAAACAGTTACAGGTATAGGCCCAGAACTATCATTAGAAACTGCTTTCTCCTTTTCTAAATACATAATGGAATAGGCCGTATATTTTATATGCTGTAACCAAAAAGCACACAGGTGAGGAAGAGAGGCCAAGGTGCTTGCAGTTTCCATTACTACTGCTGGAGCTAAGTTTTCACTGCCATCATTCCAATGTTGTTTGTGCTTATGCTTGTCTGAATTGAAGATTTTTCTCACACTAATTTCTGTAGCATGTGAGATAGTTTTATTAAATTCTATTCAAATTGTGTAGCACACAATTGCGTATCTGTAGAACAAAACATTTAGTCAATGCACAAGTAAGGCTTACACATGCATGTACTTCTGGAAGCAAACTTAAAAAAGAAAACCAGTCCTTCAATTTCTAGGAGTCAAATAGACAATGTTGATGTAAACCAGTGTTATCAGTAATCAAGGAATTGTGAAACCTCTGGACACAGACAGAGGCAGAGTAAGTTGAGGATCAGACACCTGGACCTGCAATTGCCAGGGTTTTGCAACTTGTTCTACCACATGGCCTGCAAGCCCTAATGAGGCCCTCAACTCATTAGCTTTGCACTGCAATTCTGTACTTGGGTTACTGCGTTCCCATGTGGTATTCCAGGTCACCTGTGTGTACTACTGCATGGACTAGCTAACTTGACAGTATAGCTAAAACTGCATTAAGCTGAGGCTTTCAGTGATAACCTCTTCTGTTTGCAGCTATGCCAGCTGCAACCTTATCAACAGACATCCCCAGCTGCTCACCACCATGTCCCTGACAGGGGTTACTCTGTTACTGGCTCCACCCATCCCCTAATTTAACGGTTCAATGTGAACATACTATCTAAATTTTTTCTGCCATTCAAACATACATAAACAGTTGATTTTGCCCATTCTCTTTCTTGGTGGCAGAAGCACTGCAGATGCTTCTCTGAAGGCAGACGTTGCTCTATGGCTATCCTTTGGGAGATGAAAAATGAAGAGACTGGATTTCTTCTTAGCCTTCTGTTAGTGATACTGCAACCAGAACCATTGGGCAGAGTCACAGGGACTAAAAAACTGATGGTCTGCAGTAGCTGACTTTCTTTTTTTTTAAAATAAGCTCAAATTCTTAGAAATTTTCTGCAGTGAAAAACTAAGAAACTGAAGCAGTGAGACTATGCTCTTGCTTCTCATGCAGTTTCAATTTTCATTTTGGATTTTCAGCACCCAGCGTGGTATTGTTAAATATGTTTATGCAGTAATTTTCTGCTCTGTTTCCAGATCTACAGAAAAATCAAGCCAGAGTCAGAAACCCTGAACTATTTTCCCACAACTTCTCATGCCAAGTCCTAAAATATACAATTTAATTCTTTCACCAATTGTTGCAAATTGACCAATATACTGAGTTTATTTTCTTAGCAGAATTTATCTTTGTTCATCAGGAAGATCCAAACATATGAGGCCTTCATCCTTGGCCTGCCTAAAGCTCAGGGATGATCACAGTTTGGCCACACTACTGCTATGCCTTATCAAAATAACTTCAGCGTTCTTGCTCAATCACTGAGTTTCCCCAAGGACTAAACACTTCTACCACTGTTTGTACTTAAGTAAACAGTAACAAGTGGCCTGTTGTAGTCTGTACTACCTTTGCTTTTGCTGTTCTCCAAAGGAGGGATGGTAAAAATGATTAACTGTTTCCATCCCTCCAGTCCTTAAGCCTCTCACTTATGTTTCCCTGTCTTACCACCACCCAGACTAAAAATCAGTAAGCTAGGTAGCTTTATCCACATAGGACTGTTGTGCTCACTTTCAACTTGTCAGCATGAAAAGAATTACACACAGCTTAAAATATAAATCATCCACAGATCACATAAATAAATTACTTCTTTTGCTGTTTATATTAAACAGTTCTGAGAGTTTGCTTTCTTCCGACGCATTTATAGCAAGTCTGTTAGAGCTGAAAGAAGCTTTAAAAATAATCATTTGTCTCCCACAAAACAAAATAACACCTTAACTGTAAAATCTCTAAACTTAAAAAAGTACATATTGCAGCAAAGTATTTTTGGTTGACAGACTTCAAGGTTTCAAGATTTAAAAATATAGGAACATATAAACAAAATACAGGCTCTGATAAAACGCAAATTTCTGGAAAGTCCCCCTAAGTTAAATCTATAGAAACATATGTTATTGTTTAATTACCCTATATACTTCACTGCTGCTTGTCAGCAATAACAACTATAAAATATATAGCTGCAAGGTGAAATTGTGGCTGATGCACTCTATTGTTATCTATTACCTCCTCCATTTCTTTCATTAAAAACACTACTGTTATAGTAGTCTGAAAACAAGTAATGACTTACAAATACAGGATGGTATTTTCCAAATCAAACAACATGGACCTAGCTTTGCTCCCACTGACTCTTTGAGAGTAGCATTAGGCCAGTATTACGTGCCTTCAACTTTCTAAAGACCAATATATGTATCTATAATTAACCAATACTAGCATTTTAGAGAATGTAAAGACGTTAAGTAAACAGTATTTAAAGAGATTAACATAAAGTATTTTTCTATTTCTCCAAGTATTTGCAAGTTGTTTTCACATCTGTCATCATCGAGACAGCAATCCAGCAAAGTTTCGTTAGTGTTAGGTCTCCTGGCCAGTGAGTGTCTGCACTGTAACTGCTTCATCTGCTTTTATTGCTCCCTTGATGGAATTCAGACTCTGTGGGAAGGGAAAGGAGTGGTCCAGCTCCAACCAGCAGCAAAACCACAGACAGGGATAAATCAGACCCAGGAAAATGGTGGAATGCTGCTCCAGTCTTCTCAGCTGCCTCCCCAAGGCTGTCTCCCCCTTCCCCTTCCCTTCTACCATTCACTGAAAGCATGCCTTCTTCAGTCATCCTCTGCTTCCATGCAGTATCGCTCTTCTCAGCTGGTCAATTTTCCTGACATCCCAGTTCCTAGAAACACCAATTCTGTGAGATTTTAAAGATACTTTTGCTTTCCTGTCTCCAAACACCACCAATCCCTCCCCATGGCTCAGACTTTCTATACTAGTCTCTGAAGAGTACTTGAAAAATACCATGACATAGGAAGCTGACAAGTGTTAGGTTATTCTGACATTCCCCGCACTGCTTCTACATTTTTGAAATTAAAATTACTTCTTCAGAAGGCACCTGGCAAGATATGCACCCCTCAACTGTACTTTGGTGCAAGACAATGCAATTGGATTTTAAAATATTTGTTTGAATTTCACTAGTTGGGCTCTTAAGAACAAACAGGGTGTCCAGATAAAAAGTCTTATATCTTACATACAATGACCCATACTTGGATAGACTGTGGAGGACTATGTTTTCACACCAGACCCAGAAGAAAAACTTGGCCTCATTGAATATAACAGACTGACATCTGCAGCCCATTAGGCAATTTGACAGGTAGAACTAGGTGCTGTACTCACAGCAGACAAAACAATAAAAAAAAAAGTCTGTCTACATTTCTTGTCTACAAGACCTGCTAACTTTGCCTGCTTTTGGGGCAGAGGAATAGCTATATAGCTCTCTGTACAGATGCCACTCAGATGCCTCCCTACATCTATAATGAGGTTCTGTGCGTATCAGAACATATTAAGGTGGCTATTTTTCTTCAAATAAAGTCTACTACATGGACTATAACTGAGGCACTCGGCAGACTGAATTAGTTCAAAGTAGCAGCTGGAGATAGCAGAAGTGACCAGATTCTCTCCCTCATCTTCACATCCTACCTTCTTCAAATAAAGGAGAAGCACAATTTCACAACCACACTACCTACAGCTAGGTATGGTGATGGTAATTAAGTTAGCAAAAGAAAACAGGGAAACTAAGTGATTAACTACTCTCAAAAGACTAACAGCTTTCACTGGTGAAAAAGAATGAGGGAGAACATTCCTTAGATAATTTTTCAATACATCATTTTTAAATTCTCAACAATCCTCACCTCAAAGAACAGGACAGCAACCATGTCATTATACTGAAAACTAGCTAGTGCTTTGATATTAGGAAATATGTTGAGTAAGTTCAGAGACAGCCACCAACCGCAGAAGAGAATGTGTTATAGAGATACTGCCAACCATTATGTTACAAATTATTTAATTCATATTGTCTAAAATAGTCCATTAGAAATGCGAGAAGAAAATAAGGTTCCTTTTACTGTTTCTCACTGGTTAGCCAAGTATGATTCTCCTACCTCTTTCCCTTTGCCCACCCCTAACTACTACAGAACTCACAAACAACAGGACTGCGCACAGTCTCAGGGACAGCGTTCCTGGCTACTTTACACATGCTGATCTGCAAAACTTCATTGTATAGCTTCAAAACACTTTGAGATTTATTTCTAGTGTTGGCCATCAAAAGATAAAAAAGGAAAAAAAAAAATCAGGTAAAGCAATGACTACATTGATTTAAGTTGGTGGGAGAGTGCTTAAGATAATTTTCCCTATGGCTTAATAAAAATCTGTTTGGAAAATGTTGTTTACATCATCTAGAATGCATTAACTTGGTCATGCTACTAGGTGATTCACCTCACTCCAACTGGTAGTCTGACATAAAATCAGTCCTAAGAATGAAGGGATAATTGTTTGTTTGAGGTTTCTTTTGTTTTAAACCTCATTCTTTAAATACAAGAAAGCACTAGGTCAAGGCAAACTTTCATGTTACAACCTGTAACAACCAAATCATTTAGATGAATCTTCCACTGGCTATCCATTCTTTTTCATCTAAAAAGTACCACTAAGCTTTTACAAGAAATCACAAGACCAATATCAATGGTGGTCTTCAAGTATAAACATTGACTCACAAATTCATAAAATGATAGTACCCACAAACTCAAATACAGCAATTTTGTAGCTATTTGTCTCACAGGAATCTAAACTCTGGCTTGACTTCCCATGACAAAGATTCTCTCCTTTTTTTCAATCACAGTAATTCAAAACCTTCGCCTTTCTCTTTTCACTGTTAATTAAAACCCTTGTACACCCTACATACTGTTTTGATTTTAATCACCTCAATACAACTAATATTCCCACCCAGTTAATCAGAAATGGAATAAGATTTTCCTCAGCTGCTGAGCCAAAAATACTACCCTCCTACTTGAACAACTCTGTGAATCTTTTCCTGACAATACAAAAATCAGCCTTCTAATTCTAATTTTCAACTCCTGACAAAGAACTTTGTACAATCTTCAAATATCTGGCCATGTGAATGTTCTCCCACTTCACTGTCTCCATTAAACAAATGACATCTGCCTCAGTATGCTTTTCTATCTGTGCACTCATATAACCCTTGTGCTGGCTCTTCCTTCTGGACTGCTTTCCTACTCCAGCCATAGACAGAACACCTTGGGCTGAGAGCTGTGAATGGAGATGATGGACAGGAGCTCTGTTCCTCAGTCTTTCAGTCAGATGAACTATGGCTTCATGCAAAAGTTTTCTCCTGTTTGTACCTTTCTTTCCTCTTCCATACCTTTAATAACATCCTCAGAGCATGGTCAATTTTTTAATTTATTTATCCTGCCTAAGGACACTGATACTTTCCTTTCAAAGCAGTTTTCAAATCTCAGTTGTAAAGTGCTATGTCAACTTTAAGTCCCCTATTGTAAAAAAAAAACAAAACAGTATTAATGTCATGTGTTTTATTAAAACTTTCTATTCTAACAAGATTAACGTTATGGTCTTAGCTTCAGAGTGGAAAAGACTGAACACAAATTGTAACATTGTCCTTTCTTGGCTAATTCACCAAACTTCATTTAGATCAGGAGAAAAGTTATTGAGCTAGTGCATATCATTTGTTGAGAATAGGAATAAAATTAAGGAGATGATGAGCAACATTTTGCAAAGGGGTAGACTATGACACTGAACTTGGACCCACATTACCAAAATAATCTTGGTAACGTATGGATTAAAACAATTACTGAATCAGTTTCAAGTAATGGTCCAAGTAGCATGTACTCCAAATACTGCTGTTTATATAGAGGGTCAAAATCAAATCGTTATATGTAAAGCTAGTGGTTTCTGATTTTAGTGAGAAAGGGAATTGATGCGAGTAGGTGAAAAAATACTATTTTTATGACCACACTGTTTCCTTACTATTATTGCTTACCTTCAATTCTGTATCCATGGCAAAATTTTTCACAATTGAGATCACACACACAGAGAAATACACCAAAACCAAGACTATTCAAACAATCTAGAAACATCTGAGTGAAACAAGAATTGAAACTCTAGCTTAAACACCTTTTAATGACAGTTACGTCTGTGTGTGTGTATGATCCATATAAAAAGTAAGCACTAGCAATCACCATTTCATTTTCTCCAAACCCAGGAATTAATATAAACCAGACATAGAGTTAGCATAATCCTGGCCAAATGTTGTTGAATATGTAAATTGCACTCAGCATTCAAACTCCTGTGTTCCAGAGCCATTCTATGAGGTGCCCCCAAAATTGCTGTGTTTATCCTAAGAAAGAAACCCAGTCTCTCATTCTAATAGCTTTATGTTAAGAGTGAAGCATTGCATACATATGATATACCATTGGTATACCTTCAACTCATCTTAAGCATTTTTGGCTCTCTCCTGGAGCGCAAACAGGCCTGATTCATTATTCTAACTAGTAAACCTGACAGGGGCACTAAAAAAATCACAAATACTAGGCCTATTCAGTTGCACAGCCTCCTGTGACCACCCATTCTACTATATCAGCTACCTGGTGACTCATAGCTAATGATACTCATGGATGAAGTTTAACACCATATTTATGCTGATGAAAGAATTAGCCTTCTTTCTTCAGTATGGCAGAGAAGCAGAACTCCTTCCCACATCTCAGTATTTTACAGTCTTAGGCACACACAGATATTAAGATCAGGTACCACATTGCTCCAGGCAGTTACTCAGTGCTGCAAATCAAGGAAGAAGAAATACATAAAAACAAGTGTCCAATCTCTCTTATATTTGAAGCTGCATGCCCAAATCCTCATGTGACGGAGTTACAAAAGCACTCCTGATACCTGGGACAGCTGGGAGAGGGGGAAGGATCTGAGCTCCAGAAATAGTTCATAGATGGAGGGTAACAATGGCTGGAGGGACCTGGGGTGAGCGTACAGCTGGGTAACCTGCAGTGCCAGCCCTGGGAGCCTTTACTGCCCCTGTACCTCTCCTGGTTGCCAACACAGTCTACACACGGCAGCACTCCACTGACTCGGGCATCGTAGTGACCGGCTTCAACATGACGGGCTGACTGCTGAAGCTACTTAGAATGACTCACAAGCAGCACAGGTATCACAGGTACTTCCACAACACCAGGTACTACTCTAATAATTCTGGACTTGAAAAAATGCCTTATGCTTCTTGACCTGAAAACACTAACCATGATTTTCTGACAAGAGTTAATATTCATTCACCTCAAAGAGAAACAATCCAGACAAATAATAAACATAGGAGAAATACAACAATTCATCCCCTCCTTGTTCCACCAAACTGAGTAATGAAGTATTCTTCATTAGCTTACCAGGGCAAAGCTACTTTCCATAGGGACACTACTGCTCTCGCTGATCCTTCTGATTCTTACTTGACTATGCACCACACCTTTTAATTAAGAATTCACTGACACTTCTTTTTAAGAAAGCCTACCTCTGTAGTGGTCCCAATATCAGCAGATGGGCTGTATGTGCTGGTATCTGGTGGAGCAGTACCAACACTACTTTTAACCGGAGAGCTAGGAGGAGCAGGTCCTGTCATGGTTTCAGTATAGACAGAAGACTGATACAGAATTCCTTTCCTCTGAATTTTATTCCAAACTTTACTTGTGATCTCAGCCAGTTCATACAGAAGCTGCACCTGAGGAAGAAAAAAAAAAAAAAGCAAACGCTTTTTTTAAGATGAAGCTTTCCTTAAAGAGGTGAAGGAAAATCATCAGTTGTCCACTGAGATTTGGTATGTAGTAGAACTGAACTTCTCACCATTTATAATGTTCTGATAGGCAACTATCTTGCAAATAAAATAATTAACATCAGTTACAGTATAGTGATTTTGATAAAAATAATCTGTGCTTTGTCTAAACATATAGCACATAGCTCATAACAACAACCAATAACGTGGTCTTGTGAAACTACTACTAGTATCAATTTTAACAATTAAACAGAGGTAATTTATGGTACATTTTATATGTATGGATACTGCCTCTAGAAAAAGGCAAACATATAAACTTTATGAAATATTAGCAATGCAAAAAAGATTCATTTAAATGGTATTAACATAATGATCCCACGCAGCATATGAAGCTGTTCTGTTTTAGGAGGAATATCCACTATCAAACTCAATAGTCTCCTGGCATATATCATCCCAATATTCAGAAACACACTGTTTAACTTGCACATTGTTTGACTCAGTTCTAAGATATTTACACAAGTTTTTGTAAATAAGCATTAATCATGGAATTTGTATGACAACATACTGCAATATACTGTATAAAACAAACTCAGAGAAAACTGCAAACAATATATAAGCAGATCCACAGCTGGATACCATACCCAACTTGCCATTATAAAAAATGGAAATTCTCATATTTATAAGAACTTTAAGCCTCAGGACATATCTACTCTATGAAGCTGGCTTCTTATGTGGGCAGAACAGATGCAGAAAAACACTGTTGTCAATCTACATTTGATATAAAACAGTACTTGATTTTGTGCGTGAGAGTGTGTGATGAAGTTTTAAAGTACATGCTACAGTCCTTTGTTAAGAGGTGAAGTGCTGGAATTTTATAAAAGCCTTCTTAATTCATCTTGGATTTTCTTTTGAAGTTTCAAGGCTTACACTGAGTAGGTCATATACTCTTTTGACAGAATTTTTCCTTAGAGGCGATAAACTTCTCAGTACTTTTTTTGTCTTCGTATACAGAGCAATCTACAAATAAAAACAACTCTAGCTGTGGCAAAAAGTTCTTTTAGCTATGCTGTAAAATACCTTGTGTCTGTAGCACTCTGCTATGCACTGGTAGCCTTTAAATTACTAATTACAAATTTCTAAGTTTTCCTGAGTCTTTTCCATGTACTGCAAGAAGATCAACTAATAATGTCCATCTGATTGAGTAATGTAACATTAACTGGTGTTGACACTTTGCTGGCAAAAGAGTCTCTAGAAAATTAATAAGATACAGGCACATATCCAAATCATACATGCTTGCACCCTCCCCTCTCTCAAAATATTTTTTAGTCAAGAAACCAAAGGATAATTCAAGCTACACTTGTCTTAATGAAGCAGGGCTTCCAGAAATTTAATTATGCTACTGTTCATAAAAGCACAAAATACCACAAAAGAAGGCATGATGCAACTTCTGTGTTTACATACATGCTCATACACAAAGTAATCCAACACTGAGGAGTTTAAATCTTATTGGAATTGCAACATAAGTTGCCATAATCATTAAAGCTAATCATTACTTATGTTATCAGGGAGATGTTTTTTTTAAAGTTGCTCAGGCTAGAATCTTTGCAGCCTGACACTGTGGCTATTTCAAACAACAGTAGCCATCTCTGAACATTGAGAGCCACCAGACAGCCAAGTAGCATGACCGTAATACTCTATCCTGCTCTGAAACCAGAGACAAAACAACAAGTTCACCAAGAAAAGGCACACTTTGATTAGAGGGAGATGATTTTCATGGAGATATGTTAAAAAGCAGAAAATATCAAGAAGTCTCACAACAAAACCGTATTAAAACAAGAAAGAAGGCACATGTCTATATGTAAATAAAATTAAAAACTTCAGATAAAGAGCTGAAGTTATGTTTTTGATTATTTTTAATACACTTAATTTTATTCCATTGGATGTTACTTATTAAAATGGAAGGATGTCTACTTCTCTTGTTGGCTGCACTTTTTCAAGTGAGTAGTCTTAATATTATGAAAATCCATTTCTGATTATATTAGAAGAGCTAATGTAAGTGTAAGGCCTCTCTCATTTATAAATATTTTTAGCTTAACAGATAATATATAATAATTATTTTTAGTACATTCTATTCAACAGAAGAAAATTATATGAGAAAAATAGGAATAACACTGCCAGTGTTCCCTCTCTCACTGCTTCTACTTCCTCCCCAGCAAACTCACACATAACTCAGTAAGATCCCACTGACTACTTGGCAAAATCTATAAAGTTCAGTGTGTTACAGCATTTTATACTTTAAAAAACCAACACATTAATACAAAATTTAAAACTACAAAAAAAGACCATATCCCGGCAATTTTGCACACTGGAATTACCTACGACTTTAAAGGAATACAACTATCAGAACATGGTTTCATGTTAAATCATAATAGTCATATAGTAAATACTTCATCTTTGCTACGACTTAACAAATTCACTAAGTATCACCTACTTTAAGGCCGTCCTCTTTAGATGAAATACAGCTCATCATTCTAAAGAATCAAATTTCATAGTTACTCTACTGTGAATTTATAACTAGCAAATCCTGTTTATGTAATTGTATTTTCCATCTTCTGTTCTTCAACATCTGGTTAAATAAGACTGATGGGTTTTTTTCCCCTTTTGCATAACTAAAGCAGAAAGGACAAGTAAGGCAGATGTAAAGGAGAAAGTACAGCTCAAGAACCTTCACTAAAAAATAATTTGTCCACATCCTTTTGGTCATTATAATACTTCAGTAGATTCATAACATTACAGTGTACAAGGACATCCTTTAAGACAACAACCTTTGGTCTGATATTCCACTGTACAACTTCATTTTAACACTTCACTACACTCATTATTTACATGAAGCTTACAATTTAAATTTTTTAGTGCAAATATTTTCTTACAGTTTGCAAAACAAATTATTTGATCACACTTTGGTAGGAAAGCTTGAAAATGTGTTTTACTTATTCCATTTTTTCTTTTTAATTTGCAACTCAAATTTAGATAAGGCTTCCACTTACAACAATGCCATTCTGCTTATAAATTAATACTATTAATGTATTACATATATTAACCATAAGTAAAACATTTGGAGATTTAAAAAAAAAAAACAACAAAACAATCAGAGTTGTCAGACAATTTGCTGGAATTTCACTGAAACTGTACCAATCAAATGTAGCAAACTATTCTGCTACATAAACATCTCAAAATATTTACCAATTCTCTAAATAGCTGCAATATGAAGATGAATTTTGTACAGTTCTATGAAAATTAATACAGAATAAAGTGGGTTTCCATAGGCTGTGAAATTATTGCATGTGAATTCATTAAATGTTACGGAAATACCACAAAGTTGCAAAGTAAAGCTTTCAGGAGTCTTTAAATATAAAATTGTCAGCAAAATAATAATTTTATCATTTCCTATTTATAAATTTATAACATAGTGGCAGCCTTTTATATGTGCAAACACACCTGTCATACAGCTTTACAAGTCTGAGTAGACCTTGTTGGAGCTGCTCAATTTTAAATTTTAATTTGCCATGTCCAGTGCACAATCTCACTCTACCAACCCTCCTCCTAGTGAGTGCTAGCCCATCCAGTACAGAAGACAATGGCATATAGCAAATGAGTCAGAAATGACTTGGATGGAAAGCAGTGAATGGGGCAGGAGACCACAAATTGAGTATAAAATCAATACATAGCTTAAAACACTTGTTTCATTCATAGAACGTAGAATGAGGCAAGGTAAAAATTGCATGTGATTGAGAAATATACCATAATGAGTACACACAAGGGATAACACTAAAATTATACCAGCCACCTTAGCTTTAGTATTCCCAGACTTAGGCCATAGGTCCACAAATCTTTACAAACATGATGTGCTGTCTATCAGATCAAAATTACAATATGCTGTGATCTTTCCCTTTCTTTCAGCTAAATGAAGCAATAAACAGTCCATTTTGTCCATGACATCCTTTGAAAAAAATCAAACATATAGCTAAAACTTTGGAGGAGACAGCATATGAATGCAGAGCCCTACTCAGATCTCAACAGATCTGCAATTCCCAAGAACAAGAGCGTTCTCACCAGCACCACTGGAAACGTTGCAACTGTCAGGAAAGTGCTATTCAAGTTGCAGTAAAGAGTGCTCAAAATTTTGCACAGAAAACCTGCTCTATTTGGAACTGCAGCAAACTTGATCCAGGTCAGTAAATATAGGGTGCACTTTCTGAAAAGCTAGCATCATCTTTGCTAGGTGGTAATGACGTGGTAACTTTTGTTTACACACATTCATCTTGGGGTTTTTCTTCCTTTAATAACAGATACCAATATTTGCCTAAAAACATTTTATGTTCAAATAAATGTTAGTTCTATGAAAATATGGTAAAAATTTACATTAAACCACCTCAACATATGAATCCACAGTGACAGCAGAACAGCACTACAGCATTTAACGGTACATCTGCAATTCATTTCACTCCACCAGCCAAAAGATGCATTTATACTGTAGCTATTACATTTTGAGAAGAGTTTAAATTACAAAACTTGAGAAAGCTTCAAAGCAAATCTTAATCTAAGCACCTTGATCTTGATGGCCCAGTTAAAAAAAAAAAATTAAGATAGAAGAGACCCTCTTCAACAAAATGCAGAACAATTCTACTTAAATTGAGTTATTTTCATTTCCTTTCATAAATCAATTAAACGTACTAACCTGGGGGTTGGAGCATTTCATTTCAAGGGACTCAAGGTCGACATGGAGGCAGACAACAAATGAGTGTCTTGATTCTGGGCCCGAACCAAGCAGTTTCTGTGAAGTAACAGCTAAAGTAGAAGTACAGCCCATTGGTTCCACCAAATTAAGTGTCATTTGTTGTCCAAGAAGAGTATATATGCTGAAATGATGCAGACTAATAGTCCATGGAAAAGCATCACCTAATGATTAAAAAAAAAAAGGGAAACCAATTAAATAATTACGTAATAAAAACTAGGCTAGTATTTTCTCAAAACTCAGTAAAGGCCTTTTCCTAAAGCCCCTTAGAAGTCAGCAGGTGCAATCAAAAACCATGAAATTGATCCCAAACTCTCACAAATATAATTCAATCATCAATTCCATTCTATACTTTGAAATTTAAACAATAGCAATAAATGTTTTAGAACTTTTAAAAAATTGAAATCCATTGGGAATTTTAACCCCAAACTGTGAACAAACATGTACAACAGTCTTTAAAGAACCTTCTTTTTGCTTTATATGATTTTCCTCAAACTGAGGAGCATCCTGAAACCACTCCCCACTTATTTCAGCATGTGGATGGCGGGCGCAGTTCCTTACATTATATACTTATACGTGTTTACAGGTTTTAATACTAAAAAGGAAGATTATCTTTCTTCCAAAAATGTACAGTTTGTGTCTTGACAGAGTGGTGCCACAGAGTAAAGCCTATCCCAATGCACTGCTCAGGTCAGTGAGACCTTGATCACAGTGCAGCTCTTTCCACTGCCTCCACTTAACTTCCTATAAACAAAATGGCGATGGATTTTGTAAAAACAAATTACTATAGACATACACTGAGCACTTAATTTCTTATATTTTGGAGAGACCCTACCCGGAGAAGTGCCTGGCAGCCTACCATGAATCAAGAATAATCAGTGAAGGAATTGGCAGTGTCCGGCTGAACAACAAAATGGCTGCATCTTCAGTGGACTGTTTTCTTTAGATTGTCAATAGATGGGAAAGAAAAGGAAAAGTTTCCAAGCAGGTCCACAGAGAGAATTATTTGGGTAGATCTTTAAAAGACCAACAAGAACAGTTTTTAGTGAGAGAAAACCTTCAACAGCTCTACCAGCTAGAGTTGAAAGGAACTGAGAACACAGACTATGGAATCTGAAGCAGAATCCGTGTGGTGGGTTGATCCTGGCTGACTGGCAGGTGCTCACCAAAGCTGCCTGAGCCCTCCCCCTCCTCAGCTGGACAGGGGAGAGAAAATATGACGAAAGGCTCATAGGTCAAGATAAGGACAAGGAGATCACTCATCAGTTACCGTCATGGGCAAAACAGACTTGACTTAGGGAATTTAATTTATTGCCAATCAATAGCAGAGTAGGACAATGAGAAGTAAGAACAAATCTAAACCCACGTTCCTCCCACCCCCTCCCTTCTTCCAGGGCTCAACTTCACTCCCAAATTCTCTACCTCCTACCCCCCAAGCAGTGCATGAGGACAGGGAAAAGGGTTTGTGGTCAGTTCATCACGTGTTGTCTCTGCTGCTTCTTCCTCCCCACACTCTTCCCCTGTTCTAGTGTAGTGTCCCACCCATGGGAGACAGTCCTTCATGACCTTCTCCAACGTGGGTATTTCCCACGCACTGCAGTTCTTCACTAACTGCTCCAGCATGGGTTATTTCCACGGGGTGCAGTCCTTCAGGAACAGATGTGGGTCTCTTGAAGGGTCACAGATCCTGCCAGAAGACCTGCTCCAGCCTGGGCTCCTTTCCATAGGGTCACAGGTCCTGCCAGGAGCTTGATCCAGTGTGGGCCCTCTCCACAGGGTGACAGCCTCCTTCAGGACTCATCCACCTGCTCTGATGTGGTGGGGTCCCCCATGAGCTGCAGGGTGGATACCTGCTCCACCATGGACCTCTATGAACTACAGGGCAACAACCTGTGTCACCATGGTCTTTACAGGCTGCAAGAGAACCTCTGCTCCGATGCATGAAGCACCTTCTCCCCCTCCTTCCTCACTGACCTTGGTATCTGCAAAGTTGTTTCTCTCACGTATTCTCGCTCCTCTCTGCCAGCTGCTGTTGTGTAGCAGGTTTTTCCCCCTTCTTAAATATGTTATCCCAGAGACGCTACCACCATCACTGATTGGCTCAGCCTTGGCCAGCAACAGTGGGTCCATCTTGGAGCCAGCTGGAACTGGCTCTTTCAGACATGGGGGAAGCTTCTGGCATCTTCTCACAAAAGCCACCCCTGCAGTCCTCCCCACTACCAAAACCTTGCCACATAAAACAAATACAATCCTACATATGATAACTGGATCCCAGAAAAAGAATTTAGGCTCTGCAAGAGACACTGAACCAAAACCCAAAGAATGCTCAAAAGAAGTGAGGAAAATGAGATAATTTAAGATACTTGGGTAATTCTCATTTTGCCTTAAACAGATATGATTTTTCGCTCTTTACAAGTACAAGAGCGTAACAATTATTTCAGATTTGTTTTTTTTTTTTTTCCTCCAAAGAAAGTCTTCATCATTCCATTTATCAGATTTTTCTGCTAAGGAAGTTGGACTTTTTTGCCCCCACTTGAATGATGAAGAGTCTGTGCCCAGCACATGAATTTTCAATCCACCAAGAGAAACTGCCTGCCGCAGTTCAAAGTAACATAAAAGTGGCTGGATGCAGTTTCACGTCCAAACACAGCAGGCTGGTGAGCATCCACAAACCTTAGCCTGGGCTGAAACAGTCTTCATCTTTGTACAAAGCACATTCATTTGGAGGAAGAGAAGGAGAAAAGTTCTCCTTCCTGTATCAAAATTCAGAAGATTAGTTGGTGTGCAGTTTTATTTTTCAAGATTTGGGCCTGGAGTCATGGGAAAGAAGAGTCCAAACTAATTTAATACCTCAGATGCATAGGAGCCAGTCCTGACAAGCAAAATAGAAAGTGGCAGACAAATACAAGTCTACACGAGGATGGGCCCTTGGAGTCTCACAAGGCATTAAAAAATTCAAACCAATGTATTTAAACAATATGTGGAGAGTGTGTTTGCTGCCTGGTGTGGCCTACAGTCAACACTGTCCTGGCTGAGAAATCACATCACTAAGAAATAGCACAAACTAAGTGTTAACTGTGATTATTTAAAAGAAACTTTATAGAAGTTTTGAAATTAAATAAAGCTGGATCCAAACATCTTTTTACCATACTATTTTAATAAGAGTTTTATTGTTTCTTCCACAGGTGGCACCAGCAATAAATTTATATGGTCAGGAGTACATATCAGGAGAGTTTGTGTGTCTCATCCTAAGAACAAAGTGAAAACTTCAGTAGTTTATTTTGAAGCTATAGTATACTGAAGAATACGGCTCAGTAACTTGAACTGAGTTAACTCAGTAACGGCTCAAAGTAACTTGAAAATATTTTGGAAAGGTTTCAGATTAGAAATTTAAAAGTATTTAGCAATCTGTATTTCTTCCAAGTTCAGTCAGCCAAGAAATACAAAATATTAATTGTCATAGATGGAAAAAATTCAAATGCAAAGTCAACTCTAATGACATGTTTCTAATTACTATGCATGAACTTTGTTTTTCTCTGTGACCACCACTGTAAATTAACATAATTTATATTTCATGGATTAGAAAAAATGAATCTCGAAAGAAAATACTGAAAGTTAACTCTACTATGCTGCATAGATTATCTACCTTCAAAGTAAAACAACCGATCAAATTTTATCAATGTACAGAAACCACAGTATGCTGAACAAACACTGTAGCAAAGATATGGCAAATTTACAACTATATAATTCCCCTAATGTCATCAATTATCTCTTCTTCAGCTCCATATACACTATGCGACCATTCTAACATTTTACTGGAACTGTTAATGTGATGTTTTGTTGTTGTACCTATGTCTGCTTTATTAGTTTTTAAAAAAAGCTTTACCTGCATTCATTTGCAGATTGGTTTTATGAAACTATTTAAATAATTAATTCAAAGTGTCTAAACATCAAAAGCAACATTGTTTATAGGATCTATTTAAACAATTATTTATTAGTAGGAAAGAAGGAAAAGCCAGTGCCACACCTGGCAGATATTTTCTCTACTTCTAACCTTCCAATCCATATATACTAGTATTTTGTCACCTAATTGCTGAGATTCTTTTTCGCTGAGACACAAGTAAACCTGACATTGCTGCAGCAGAACTAGGGCTTGCCCCACATCTTTTATGGGCAAGATCATAAAAGATACACATGAAAGACCCCTACTATGGTTGAAGATTCTTGTTTTTTCCTGATCTACTGTTCTCATAAATCCTTGTTTTTAATTTCTTCAAAAATCACTATTGTTTTAAAAAACTTGAAAATGTATTCGTTAAGATATTTCAACTGTTTTGATAACTTCTTATATTTATAAATACCATTTCCAGATCTTTGGCAGTTGACTGACCCCATGGCGAGACAATTTTCAGAGAATTGGCATTCATCATTCATCTGCTATTTGCAATAGTTTAGTAAGACTCCTTTTTTACAGGATGAGTTATTTTTCCTATATATGTATAAAAAACTAAAAATTTATATGCAAGCACTTGCTCTGGTAATTATCTGATGCACTTTGTTTCTTAGCTAGAGTTAATGCTCATTATAAGCCTTTCTATATGCATGGCATACAATGTTGGTAAATGTACTTTACTAATAATTGTTATATGTTTGCTCTCACTTTTATACGACACTTCTCTTATTTTAAAAGCCAGACTGCAGAAGTGGCAGTTGTACACAGCATTGTGTATACTGTGTTGACAGTTGTACAAAAGAGAAATTTTGTTTGTTTTAAAATTAGTAATGGTAGGAGAGAGATCATGGAAGCTTTATCATGCATATTATCTGGGATCTATTCCCAGGCTTGCTAAAGGTATCCTTTGCAATCTTCAAAAAGCATCCTGACTACTCTGTCTTCACTTCCCTTTCTGTACTGACATTGCAGGGTCTTTACGTGGATTTCCAATGCATTTACATTCTCATGCAACACGCAACGTTTAAAAGAAAAAGTTATTGCAATTATTACATGTTAGGTCACCATTGTACTTCCTCCCAGTCATGCAACAGGGAAGCAGTTGTATGGCTGCATATTCCTAGGTGCACCATGTTGAAAGCCCTAAGGGTTCTGCCCAAGTCCAGAGCTTGCTTTCAGCAGATGGGATGTAGTTCCACAGATGCTAAATGTAAGCACACACAGGCTTTTCTAACTTAAACCCAGCTACTAGAGAGCCCTAACAGCTGAACACAACATTAACAAGTTGTTTATGCAGAACTTCATTGCTATTCAGATACTGAAGAATGTTACTAAAATGTAAGAACTAGTTTTAAGAGGTCATTAGCCATAACAAGTAAGTTAAATACAATAATTATTATGTTTTACAGATGGTGACATTGAATAGAAACTCAAATAGCACACTATTTGCATGTCAAATACTCATCTCACAATTTACAGAAACTATTTTCCAGTTATTATATTGAAGTTGAACTTTTTTTTAAATCTAATGCAAGATGATAACTTCTAAGAATGCCAACATACTGCTACTCTACTTTATACATTTAACTGCCTTTTCTGCAGGTTGAAATATATATGTTTCTATTATATTGTAGTAGTTTATGACCAGTACATTTCATTACAATTAATTCACATACTAGTATTAGAAGCCCTAATTTTGTATTTTCCTACAAGTCAGTTGACAACTTCTTGAGTTTAAACATACACTACAAAATCTGTGAGGTTATGTAATTTGTCATATTGCACAAACAAAAGCCATCTCTCTGATTTAAATGTTTGCAATACAGTGATTTACAGGATTGTCAGTATACTGCTATCCAGATGAGGATGTGAATATGCTATCTAGCAATATATATCAACAACAGTTTTAAAATATTTTGAAGACTGGTTTCTAAAATGTATTTTACTGTCTCTTACCTAAATAGCTCTACCTTACTGTGTCTGATTTAACCAAACATTTTTACAAAGACTGATTCATAAAAGTTACTGGTATGAACCCAAAGAGGAACACTTTACATGTGCCAGCTAAGGATTATTTAAAAAAAAAAAAAAAAAAAGTGAACTTCTAAACATACGAAGATTTCATAGATGCCAAAAATGTTCTCAATATTACTCTAAAACTTAGTGCTTTAACCAAAGCAAAAGTTTAGTTCCCTTCATGTCTTCAATTTATTTTCCTATTATAACATTTTAAATTTTTAGAAGACCACTTAGCAGTGCAGAAGTCCTGACTGTAACAACATATTTTGTCTAACTGTAAATTTACCACATTTTATTCCATCGCTATAGGTTGGGACTACTTAAAGAGATGAATTGTCAAGTATTTGAAATTGGATGTACACAAGCTACACAGAAAGCCACAACTGACCCTAAGCAGTTCTCTAAACATTTCAGTTTGGCTCAAACTGAGTTTCTAATTATTTAATTTCTTCTTTGTAACTATTTTACTTAAAGGGCAGCTACATATAGTACAGAGGTCCCCCTCTTCACAAGGGACCAAAATGGAGAAGACAGAAGCAAGAGGTACAAGTTGCACTGGAAGAGGTTTCAAAAAAAAGAAATTTTTTACAATAAGAACAATCATTCACTGGAACAACCTCCCCAGGGAAGTGGAGGTTTTCAAGATGCAACTGGAGAGCGTGCAGGATAAACTCATCTAGGCTCCCTTTGGCATGAAAGTTTAGACCAGATGATCATTCAAGGTCCCTTCCAACCTGGGCTGCTCTACGATTCTGTGATTCTATTTTAACATCCTCAGTGAATACGACCTCATAGACCTATCATCTGATTGATTTAAACTATGAAGATAATATTTAATGTAATTTAATACCTTTTTATGAACTTAGTTGTATTTGTTATTCAACAGAAGTTCAACAGAATATCTCATTCTTTACATAGATAAATGCTGTTTGCAAGTTACTTAGTATGACTGAGCTAAGTTGTGTTTCTAAATCAAACTACTTTACTTAAAATTTTCTTTCCAGTATCCCTACAAACTATGATTACCTCAGAAAAGAAACATATCAGAACTCTGAAAACAAATGGAAAGACCTGATTGTGGAATACTGTATAAGCTATTTTTACAGTATATTGACATCTTGAGGTCAGTAAGTCTCTGTGACTAGGCTGCAATATCCCCAAATGACAGTATGACTATGCTTCCTGCTTGTTCAGTTTTCCATGTAATAAGAAAAATACATGAGTGAGCACACAGCTTTCTTAAAAGTAACAATGCAACAATGCAACCTTGTAAACAAGCATGTTATTTATATCTTCTTTATAAAAGAAGGAATGAATCAAAAAATAGTTTCTCGGAAAAGCAAGGTTGAATAAATATCATTTCAGAGAGATGGTAATGTGTCTTAAGAATGATGGTACGTCCCTGAAGTCTTGTTCAAAGACAGAATGCAAACTGAGACACTCTCCCAATAAGAGTCCTTGAAATTATTTACCTCTATGTGGGAAGAAACAAAGAAGGAGACTTAAAAGCTTTGGGGGGAAAAAAAAAAAAAGAACCACCACCCAAACTTTTTAGCAGCCTGTTTAAGAGGGAGTTTTGGCATGGGCGAAGACAACAGCTCCATTAGAGAATCAAAAATATCAAGATTGTGAGAACTTCTGTTTGGCATTATTCCCAGAGCACAAAGCCACACACAAATAAATTCCTTACCATAGGCTTATCCCAATCAGGGGGATTCTTTTCTCGCACTAGGATCTTTCGTTCAAATCTGGGTTTGACAAAATTCAAATGACTTCTTACTTTCATAATTGGTTTAAATTACATCATCAGTTTAAAACAAACAAAAGACTTTGGTTAAATTTATTTATCTTTTATCTGTCACTATGATTAGCAAATTAGATCATTCCTACTGAAAGTTATTAAGAAAAACACATATTCCTTTCTCTCTTCCCCCCCCCCCCCTTTTTTTTTTTTTCCCTTTTCAGTTGGCAGCACCTCTAATATGACTTTCAGCATTAAAAAACTACAATTTTATTTTTTGTGGCTGTGAGCTAACGTAAAATACAGGAAGGAGGAGAAGGGTCCAATACAAGTGGCAGAACAAAGGGAGAAGGAAAACACTGTTATAAATCCAAATGAATTTCAGATGGCAGGAGCAGCTCTTGAATGTACTTTTGACTTCATTTTTCATAGCGTACCCTGTATAATTGTTTATGTTTCAACAATAGATATGCAGAAAACAGAATAATTTTCCCAGAAAATGCTGTCACAAAGCAATGGAACAATTGCTACATCTCCCTCTCTTCATTGTAGAATGAACAGCAACAATTCTTTCCAAGTAATACAGTTCAAGAATAAAATAATGAACTAACTGTACACCAATGTACCAGTTTTGGCTGGGATAG
>VZTL01002734.1:0-16935 GCA_013400535.1 Scopus umbretta | reverse complement strand
GATGGAGAGTGGCTTGGCAAGCTCCTCTGCTAGCTCCCTCAGCACTCTCGGGTGGATCCCATCTGGCCCCATAGACTTATGAGTGTCCAGGTGGTATAGCAAGTTGTTAACTGCTTTCTCCTGGATTATGGGGGGTTTATCCTGCTCCCCGCCCCCGTCTTCCAGCTCCTGGGGGTGGATACCCCAGGGAGAACTGGTCTTGCTAATAAAGACTGAGGCAAAGAAGGCATTAAGTACCTCAACCTTCTCCTTATCCCTGGGGACCATGTTTCCCCCTACATCCAATAAGGGATGGAGATCCTCCTTGGCTCCCTTTTTGCTGCTAATGTACTTGTGGAATTGTTTTTTATTATCTCTTAGAACAGTGGCCACATTGAGTTCTAGCTAGGCTTTTGCCTTCTTCCAGAAGGGGTGTAAACTCTCACACTTAATTCAAAGCAGTGTCCCAGTTGGATGGTGGGGTAGGAAGGAAACCTACCTCTCTGAATGGTTACTCACCATTTCCTACAGTAGAGCATTTTGGTTTTTTTCTAGGACACAGTAAGTAAAAGGATGAAATGGACCCTTAGCTTGACTCGCATGGCAATTCCTATTTGCCCTATGTATATCAGGAATTGAAGCAGTCGTGAACAATTTGAGTCCACTGATGTAGCACGTTCTTTGTTGCTTTATTTTACTCTGAAATTCATTTCAGACACAAGTAGACTGATAGACAGATGATGATGAATAATTGAGTTAATCCAAGAAAGCTCTGGGGCTACCCCTGTCACAGTTGGTATAAAAACAAAAGCATGCTAAACCCTTCCTATATCAGGGTGGATTATCTAAAGATTGTCAACCTTCTGAGGCATGTTTGCTTAGGTCTGCTAGGTGGGATTTCTTGTGAGAAAGTCACTTTCATTAATTTCTTGGATTGAGACTTGAAGCATTGTAGCACAAAGCATGTTATATAAGAACATACACTTTTAGTAGTAGGAATCATTTTTTAAACTGATGGAAATACTAAATAAAAGAGTTGTTTTCTCAAGCATGTAAAAATATAGACTTTGTTACAATTGGAGTGTGCGCATTAACTTAAGTGAAAGATATCCCGTGTAGCCTTGTCTTCAATTCATATTATTCTCATATTAAAAATTATTCTCATATTATTTCATCTCATAAAAATATTCTTATATTTAAAAATGCTCATTTGCTGCTTTCTAGGTTAGTTAACCAAGGTCAAAATAAAAGTTAAACAAGTTGGGAGGGAGGGATCCTTCCATTCCTGTATTTTCCCTTCTTTAAGAAGAGTTTCATATATACTTTTAATAGGAAACTTGAAGAGCAGACTCTCTTCTGGTGCTAGAGATCTGTCAGTGACCTTAGTATTTACCATGTTTGAGGTCTTCTCCACATGGGAAAAAATTTGTCCATCGCTCCGGCATCAGGCACGTGTTGTTCATTAATAATAGTAAAGGTAACGGGAAGATGTAAATAAATAATGTTCCTCGATCTTCAAAGACATCAAGGGGATCTCTCCATCTCTCATATATGTAGGTCTGCATTTATACACATAATTTAAGTTCCCCTTGGATTCAGAAAAAACACATGTTAAGGTACCATTTTCTGTGAAATGAGCATTCTGATTTTTAAAAAAACTCTACTGCAGTAAGAATGAGGCTGATGCTATATGCAGTTCAGATTCTAATATCTTTGCATCCTTCATGGTACTTAGTGTCTTTTCCTCAGATACCTGTGTTACAACAGAGAAGTAAGTCTAGCTGTGTAAGGCCTTTTTTGTAATTTAGGCTGGTGTAAAGTGTTTCTAGGTAACATAGCTCACTGATATGCAAACAGGCAAAATTCTTTCTCAAGCTGACATCAAAGCTAACACTAGATCAAAAATGTTTAATGAAAAAACTAATGGATAAGCTATTAAAAATGCAACAAAGTGGTCAGTGTCTGGCAAAGTTAAAGGACAGATAATAACATTCATATGCTAATGTGAAGCTGTTTACTTGAGGAAAATATAAACCTATCAAATTGTCTGAAGTTGCTATTAAAGTTCATGAATTCTTTTCGAAGATGAGAGACATGCCTGTTTGAATGTAGATAAATGTTCACAGGAGGACTTCTTTCAGGAGGAGAAATTTGCTATTAATAACATTATATCTGTTGAAGATATAACAGGCTGCTGCTTGTATATTGCAATAACGGTGTTTTGCATCACGTGAAAAAGTGAATATTCACAGGTGTCTCTAACAGCTCTGTACAGTATCACCTAAACAAAGACATATGTCTTGGTTTTTTGTTGTGGGTTTATTGTGCGTGTGTGGTTTTTAAATAAAATAATGTGTGTTCCACTATTCTTTTGTCTCTTTTTTGAGGTTAAGACTAACGTGGTTTTTTTCTACTGTCTGAGTGAATTTCATCTCCATTTCTTGAAGGAAAAGGAAAATTTTCACTAAACAGATACATTTGTCTAATACCTCAAGACTTATGGGAAAAATTGGGGGATGGGGGGAAATGCATTGAAAGCTTATGTCCAGATCAAGTCAATGATAACTCATGTGAGGGGAGTAGCAAGAAAAAGGGAACACATGAACATATGGATCTGGTAGAGAGAACTTGACTGGTTGACTGATCTTAATTGTTGGTGATTTTTTCACAGATGTTTTTTACATTATGTTTTTAATAGATCTTCTCAAATAAAACTGGTTTTGTTCTTTACGTACAAAGTACCTATATAGTTTTTAAAATGTACAGTTGATAGCTATGGACTTAGCTCTGCACGATATTCCAACTGATCAGGTGATTTGGTGTACAGTCAGGCCAGCACAACCTGCCTTCCTATGAAATTTTTGTCTAGAGTTTGATCCCTTGTGCGATTTCTCTGGTGGTTAAGGAGTAGAATTCATCCCTGAACCATGTTCTTCTTTGAGAGGTTTTTTAGAAGAACTTACTTATTTTTATTACTGATTTTCATGAACTTCTAGGATTGTAGCATGTTTCAGGTCTCTAGTGCTATAAAATACCTGTGAAATTGATCAATAAATTAAAAAACTTTTTAAGAGATTGGTTGACATACACGGAGTGATAGCTTAAGCTTTGATTTCTTAGGGAAAACTAGCACTGTGCAGCATTGTTAAAACAGGTATAAGTGCTTAGACCCTTAGATCATGACAAATATTAGTTAGTGAGGAATCAATGAGTGGGTGTTTCAGTGAATTAGTATTAAAATTAATGTTATTTAGCATTTTTACAGATAATCTTGAAGTAAATATAAAATTGCTAATGATAAATTACGCAGACAACCAAGATTGAGGTACATATTGAGGACAGAGCACTTGCTGAATGCTGCTCAATGGTTAGGTCAGTTCCCTTGAGTTTTAGCACAGCTAAATTCAAAATTACACACGAAGGAAGCAAGCAGCACAGTTTTACCTGCACAATAGGGATTATATTCTGGAAAGATCTAACTCTGAAATGAGGTAAGGAAATCTTCAGCTTCAGGAATCTGCCTGTAGCACATTTAGAAATGGGGAGATCAGGGGAGGGGGGTGGGCGGGTGGCAGTGTATAGATGCCCTGTGGGCCCTCAGCAATCAATACATTGGAGAAGAGAACTGGAAGGCTCGGAGGTGCCAGGAACCCTCCACAGGACAGCATGTCTGGGGAGAGAGAGATCTACTCAAGTGCCCTGGTTTCAGCTGGGATAGAGTTACCAGAGGTATCAGTCTTCCTTGCTCTTCCTTGATGAGATTCCTCATACCTAAGGATTGGGTTGCTCAGAGGGTTTCTAATCACTTCCTGGGTAAATCAAAGAAGGAGGAGCATCTGGGTTTCTTTCTTAGGTACAATCTAGCCCTAAGTTTTTATCACAGATACACAGTTACTAGACTACTACTGCACTGATACTATTTCCGAAGAATTGGGAAAAAAAAAAAAAAAAGAAACATATATATTGCAGGAGCAGATAAAAGACGCCTAATGGGTAGAAAGGGCTGATTTCCTCTAATCAGATAGAGAAAAGAGCTCTTGCAGTTGAATAGCAGTTGAATATTGTGCACAGATTTCATTAGATTCCCTCTAAGCTTTTTGATGAGAGACTGTATCATAGTGGCAAATGCTGGGGTTGTACTCTCAAAGGAGCAGCACAACAGAATTCACATTTTATGGTTCCATAACAAATCTACTAACTTTTAGCAGCTAATGTGTTAAATGTTTTATCTCATTCAGAGCCAAAATACTGAGTGGATGTTACAGATGGTGATATGCATACTTTTGGAAAGATGATGAATGCCTCCAGCCTAGCTGCAAATGGCTAACTTATTAATTATTGTACAGTGCATTCTTGATTATAATACAGTGGAAATTTAAATTAGCTTTGGTGAATATTTTTATTTGAGAAACGATAGCTTTTAAGCATGGTATTTATTCACTGGAGGAATTTCACCTCTACCTACAGAACAACCACAGAATCTATGATGCACCATGCGAGCTACCCTCAAAGTAGTGGTTTAAATACTGAAGGGGAATTGTGGCTGATACTTTCTGCCTGTAGAGCATTCTGAAATTCACTCCTAAGGTGAAATGCTTGGTGGGCCTGTGCAAGTGGTTGCAAGCTGCCAGCCCCTGTGCTTTGGCCAGGCAGGCTCTGCACCAAGCCAGATCATTCTGTAGGTGACCAAACTAGTGGTAGAAAAGGGGTAACTGTTCTTTGGGCAGGTGAAGTATCCAAAGAGAAGAGACAAAGGTTAGAGCAATATATATATAGATATTTTTTTTAAAAAACCCAAAACTGATATAGCCAAATCATCAGCCAGAGCCATAGGCCATAAGGTTAGAGTATAAACTGTGTCAGTATTAACTGCTGTTAATGGAAATGTAGCTTGCTGGAGCAAAGAAGCAGAAGATGCACAGGTAAGCAGTGGGATCAAGGAGAGAGCCAGCAATGAGGTGGTGGGGGGTGTGCGTGTGTGGTGGGTATGGCCACTGTGCTGGCCAAAATGAGACTGGGAAACAGGACTTGGTGTAATTGCCTTATAAATACAAAAAATTGCACCGAGGAAATACCAGCTTTGCCACTAGTTTTTTCTCCTTACTGAAACAGTCCACTTTTTGGATCCCTGTGGATGCTAAAATAGCCTAGCAATAATAACAATGACTGAAACAGTAACCAAAGACCCCATGCTGCAAGCTAATTTGGAGATCAACCAGCTGTGTTTATTCTTGGTGAAGAATATATAGGCTGCTTTCTGAAATATGAAGGCTGCCTCCTCCTGAGAAAGTGCATTGGGTTTTCACATATCATTACAGACACTGAGGGCTTGTTTGCATTTGCTGAAAGTGTATTTTATTAGTCTGGTTGCTTTTCTTAATGGAAACAAATATTTTGAAGTGGTTAATTTACGAGAATAAATATTATTCAGCAGGTTCCTAAACTCCCCAAGGTAAATAATACAGACATGGTAAAGGCCAGCTCTGTTATATTAATAATTGATGTTTGGCTTCCTCCTAGCTCAACTGTAATCTATTCATTCTGCTTTGTAAAAGTGCAATTAGAGCTGAATTATAGTAATCAATAGAGCAGCAGCATTTAGAAGCAGGGAACATAAATAGAGGGAAATTTTGCACATAGGAAGTTTTTTGAGGTATATTGCAAAAACTATCTTAATTGGATGGAATTTTAAATGATTGTAAAGGAGGTTAAATTATAATTGATAAAGACATTTTCAGAGCTGCTTTTTTAAACCAAAACCAAATCCTAACAATTTGACTGTTTACTTCTGTCAAGTCGCCCAGTCAGCCCATACACTAATGATGTGACTGGGAAAATGCAGCTTGCTTGTGCTTCTCCAAACATCTATGCTATTTGTGGGCAGGTGAAAAAATAGAAAAGGATGTGACAGGAAGCAGGTCCTTCATTTGGAAGACTGGGTGGCAGATGTGGGAGGCTGTAAAAATGAGTAGTGTTAATGGAACTCTTGAAGAGGAATAGAGGAAAACTCGTATGTGCAACAGCCAAAGGAAATACAGAGTCTGGTAGGTGGGAGAAAAAAGAAAATTAAAAAAAAAAAAAAAGAAAACAACCCCCAAAATTCTATAAGACGGTTTTGGTTAACCATTCCAAGTGCAGAGACTGCTACAGAGAGAAATGTTGATAGTGCCTAGACTTTGGTGTAGAAAGATGCAATAGAAGAGCAAAGGCCTTGGAAGCATTGTGTTTCAGGTGATGAAAATAAAGGCGTTACAGTACCAAGATGAGATGGGCTACTACAAGCCTATGGTACTGTTCTGTAAACCTTGTTTACACATTGAAGCTCACACTGAAATACTTTGAGTATATCTGTGACTTACGCAGACTGTGTGGGTTTTTTTGTGCCCTTGGCACTTAGTCATCTTAAACAAAAACTGGATAATGTTCTCCACCCTTTGTTTCTTCCTGTTTCCTTTCATGCCAGTGTGTTAGTTTGGAATAGCCTTCTGTAGTGTTCAGAAAACCCTTTCTGGACCTTGTGTATTCTGTGAGGCTGGCAAGAACAGCTTGCATTAGGTTTATTTCTACATTTCAGTGTTCAGTTTTGTTGAATCAGATGCAAAGCCTGTGGTACAGTGTTATCTTCCCCTAATATTTCATTTACTCAAGATTAAGGACTCTCTGGAACTGAGCTGAGGCCTGACTCTGGTGCTGGGTCTTGCCAAATTCTGTCTTCTGTCCCCATTGCTGGAGAGAAGCTGCTTTGGCAGCACAGGACACTGGACGCTCCTCTCCATGCAGAGGAGCTCTACAGGGGGACAAGCTGCCAGTAGAGGTTGAGTTACGCAGTGTGGTGAACTGGATTCAGAGCTCATGGGAGTCAGTGGGAGACCGTCAATGTACAAGCACAATACTAAGTGATAATATGAATAATCATTATCATATTCTTCTCTAAAGCCTTGTGATGTTTGAGGTGAAACTAAGTGCTTTCAGTCATCTAGGAAGTGTGTAATGGCTCAATAATGTATTCCCTGTTGTGAATTTTGGACTTTATGCAATGGCAATAAAAGTATAAAATGTGTTTAATTAAAGGAAGAGGCCAATTTTATTGAACAAATGTACCAAATAAATAACGAAAAGTAGGACCATTAACATGTTGGTCTAACTTTTCAAGCACAATTTTCATTTTACTACAGAAATTTAAAAACAAAACACCTGTTAATTAATGCAATTTTTTATTAATGCAATTAGGTTTTATTTTTCCAGTGGCAATAGAGTATTAAATAGGAGCTACCAACTAGATAGGAGAAAGGTGCTGTTTAAACTGATATGGAAGGAGATGCTTTCTTGGCTAGAGCTTTGCACACTTGAACAAGGAAATTAAATAATTAAAGCTCTGTTTAAAACAGAAAATGTATTTTCCTGGGAAGCATTAGCTTGTCACTGTGTAATGCATGCATCAGTCTACATGTGCATTAGGTTTTAATAATGCCTCCATCTTCCTCATAAGGCATATTGTCTTCTAATGCAACCCTCTATAATAAGCCTATCCTGACAGTTGTCACACGATACTGGTTGCTTTTGGTGACTAAGCATATCCTGTAATTATTTTCCTCTCCTGTCAATGTATAATGTACCTCAGTTTCTCTGTACATGGAACTGCACATTCATATAGTATTATAATGTGCATTGCTTTTTTTTTTTTTTTTGTCAGCATAATGAAATTATCCTCTTCCACATCATGGAGTAGCATAATGCTTATTGATTTATTGCTGTACCTATTTATGTTGGTACGCTGGTTTTGGCTGGGCTGGAGCTAATTTTCTTCATAGTAGCTAGTGTGGGGCTATGTTTTGGATTTGTGCTGGAAACAGTGTTGATAACACAGGGATGTTTTTGTTGCCGCTCAGCAGTGTTTACAGAGCCAAGGCCTTGTCTGCTCCTCACCCCACCAGCGAGCAGGCTGGGGCGCACAAGAAGCTGGGAGGGGACACAGCCGGGACAGCTGACCCCAACTGACCCAAGGGCTATCCCGTACCATATGGCGTCCATCATGCTCAGCAGATAAAGCTGGGAGAAGAAGAAGGAAGAGGGGGGACATTCGGAGTGGTGGTGTTTGTCTTCCCAAGTAACCCTTAGGCATGATGGAGCCCTGCTTTCCTGGAGATGGCTGAACACCTGCCTGCTGATGGGAAGCAATGAACAAATTCCTTGTGTTTCTTTCCTTGTGTGCACAGCTTTTGCTTTCCCTATTAAACAGTCTTTATCTCATCCCATGAGTTTTCGCACTTCTACCTTTCTGATTCTTTTTCTCCCATCCCCCCAGGGGGGAATGAGCTAGTG
This sequence comes from Scopus umbretta, assembly GCA_013400535.1. Lineage (NCBI taxonomy): Eukaryota > Metazoa > Chordata > Aves > Pelecaniformes > Scopidae > Scopus > Scopus umbretta. The sequence goes on along the minus strand of VZTL01002734.1, from coordinate 8,634 downwards.
GCTGTGTGGTGCTTAATTGTCTGCTGGAGTTAAACCACGACAGTTGGCTTATCATAAAGGTGCTTCCAATGCATTAGCAAACCCCTGAAGTGCTTCTGGTAATAGGAAAAAGTGCCTGGGTAGCTGTAAATATAGGAAAGAAGGTTACAGTTTTATAAAACAGCAGAAAATTCCACTTACGCTAAGATCACAGTGTGCTCAGCCTGGCTATCTTATAGCTAACCTTCTTCACAGGACAACTACTTGCAGGAGAATTGAGTTTCTCTTTGGCCCTGGCCTGCTGCCTTCAGCAGCGTTTCCCAAGCATAGGCAGCAGTGCCATCATTTTCTCACTTTGTTTACCCTGCATTGAAACAATTTCTGTTAATGTGAAGAGGCAGAAACTGCTAGATATTAATCCTACCCTGCAAAACAAGAATTAGACACTATAGTTGGGCATCAGTTTAAATACTTTTCCAGAAACTACGTCAATTTAGGGTTAGGAAACCATTAAAATGGTATAGCCCACCTACATACCTCTATGTATGTGCTGTCTGGGAAGCAGGGAAGCAAGCAAATCAACAAACAAGTCACTCCTACAATAAATCTCGTCTGATTGAACTTGAGCACAGCACAGTATGCTACAGAAGAATGAATAAACTGATGATAATAACAGAAGCTGATTATATTGTGATGGGCAATAGCAGCAAATAGGCCTTATCTTGCACTGTGAAATAGAAACTCATGACCAAACAAATAAGTCTAGATTCCCAGAGAGCATTTTCAGCAATCTATGGGCAATGACCCTCAAAATTGTGTATTCCAAAAAAATAATTATTTTCAGAAGTGCAGCCTTGGCCCTTAGTGCGGCTGAGAATAAGGTATTTGCGTTGCTCAATTGCACATGCAACCTATCATCAAATTTTCATCCCATTGAGGAATGCTCGTGTTCACAATTGGATGCTGTTCAGGACCTGGTCACATATTAGCATGTATGCTTTATGCTTTAGCTTTGACCATCCACTCTTCCTTCTTCCTCTTCATTCAGACAAATAATGACTTTTTATAATCGAGAGAAGAGAATTTTAAACCATTGAAAATAGACTGGGGACTTAACCATTTGAGGACTTATCTGAATAAGCTGTACTCCCGTAGGTGTACTTCACTTCAAGTGCACTGTTTGCTTTAGTATGTGGAGGGTGGAGAACAAGCTGGCTTTGCTTTTTCACACAATCCCCACATTTCGAACATGCATGCATGCTTTTCTATCACTGGAAAAAAAAAATTTTGGCAAATACTTGCTTATTTTTGTAGAAGTACAAATCTATGTGCAAGAAGCCAAGGTGGTATCAGTTGTGAGCTCCCCGCACATGTTATTTCAGCCTGAGTCAATGAAGCACTTATGCAGGTACTTCACTTTCAGTAATGTTTACATTATTCTGAATTGTTTTCTCATTGTTTGAATTTGGTGAGCTCTAGTACTCTTGGATTTAAAGAAGCTTAAGTCTGTGCTTATAATTAAGCTTGTTTTGATATTTTTTTTCTCATAGGGGATTGCTAGCTATCATAGCTGACTATATTTGTCCTGAAAGAGCTTTAAAACTTACCTTTTTGTGTATTCTATTAAGAAGTATGAAATGTCTCTGCTATATGCTTTTCCCACCCTTCAAGAAAGTTCACTGAACTTTCATGGATGCAACTTAAACAGAGTACTTCTATTAATGTAGGACAATAAGTCATGAAACTTATTGCTCTTTCTAATACCCCCAAACCCACCAGAACAGAGCAGATTGGCACATAGATCATGTATGCTTATGATCCATCAGCAAGGTGTTCCACACGTGTGTTGCTCAGGTAAACATTCTTAGAGCACAATGAATATCACACAGAAAAGCAAAGTAAAATGGATAGTTACAGTACTACATTAGCTGCTAAGCAGATGGTAGACTGTAGAACACTGGCAACGTTAATCTCAGGAGGAGGATGAGATTCTGGCTCCCTTCCTCCATGTGCTCCTGACTGGGTGCTTTATACCCTCGTGTCCCCACCTGGGCTGGCACTGCTCAAACTGGCAAAAGAGGCTGCGGCAAGATCAGCTGGATGAGTATGGGATACACAAGGAAGGGAAGCTCTCCTAGACCCTACATCTACTAAGAATCAATGCAACAACTGATCAGCATCGTTTGTTTTCTAGACAGAAAAATAGTTTCGTAAATATAAATGAGTATCAACCTTGTTCTCTATAGAGATTTCACTAGAAACATTTCAGCTACAAAGCTGTGAAATAATTAATTTTCTAGTTAAAAATGTGCTATCAGTATCCACATGACAGTTCAGCTTGGGTGTTCCTTCCCCAGTTTGTAGTACATGCTGAAAAACTACCCTAAATGAGAAGATTGTTATTCACTGGTAACAAGAAATGAAATAATTTATTCCAGCTGAGTATAATTTTCTTGAAAAGATATTTTAAAAAAAATGAAATAACTCCTAAGAATGTTTTACAACCGTATCAGAAGAAAACATCAAAGAGCACTAATTCCAACATTATGCTTGCATAAATCAGTGTGAAATACTAGAATTGCAATGGATTTTTGTATCCTTTAAAAGTAATATGAAATATTACCAAGAAATAAAGTAAAATATGCATCCAACCATATTGTTACAGCAATAATAATAATAATTACCAATGGCTATTGGAGGTACCTTTCTGCTCTAAAATCTCAAGTCAAATCTTTCTCCTTGTTAAGTGCGTAGTAAATAATTGTTGCTGGACTGCTGGCTTATTTTGTACCAGTAAAGCTCATAGAAATCTCCCTCTTATTAAAAATGCTGCATTAATTACTGTTTAGCAGTGCATACTTATCTTTCTAACCACAGATTTAGTACGTGGTGTTTTTATTTACCCAGGGATAAAGGCTGAAATGAGCACTTGCAGGATCGGTCATGAAATAACCACATGGAGTGTCTTAGGACTTTTAAAACTGGGAGCAGGGGTTGTCTATTGTTTTAATTTACTGTATTAACTTAAAGCTAACAATTTTCTGAAACTCAAACTCATAAAATCAGTTGAGCTAGTTTCCAACTAGCTGTATTTTGCATCGTGCTGTTTTGGAGCACACCTTTACATTTCCTTAAGGGAGAGAAAAAGGGGAGTGATCTTGTGAAATCTGGGGTGAAGTAAGTCTGGCTTCAGTTCTGAGTTTTGCTGTCTTGCTCTTGTGCAGTTGCGCTTTGTAACGTTAGTTCCTGCTTGTGAAAGCCGATCATTATCCTTCAGTTTTTCCCTGTTAAGTTGTTTAAAGCTGACTTCTTCCAAGAAAATCCCTCTATCATTTATTCATATTTTAAGAAAACACAAGACACAAAATAATTATTAAAAAGAAAGTTGTTTGATATGCAGATAGAGTTACCAGTTTATTAAATATATCTTATTGTATGTGCTAGTAAATATATATAAATTTAAATCTCTAGAGACACGTAGCAATATATGGAGTTTAAAATGTAAAGCTGCATGATAAAATTCTATGTAGTACATATTTATCACAAAGCAATTAAATATCTTGGTTTGTTTATTCCAAAATTAACTTGGCACATTAATTTAACATGAAAAGAGTGATTTAATGAAGTCTTCAGAGAATTAGTATCTGCCCTTTGAATAAGTTATCTAAAATGCCATTTTATTATGCAAAGCTATGTAAAATAAATTACATTCAAGCAGTGGTTCAGAAAGTAGCTTATCGTAACCTGACGTTCATAAAGAAATGACATAAAAGATCTGCGGATCACTGCTTTGCTTTCAAGATGGGAAAAATTAAGCAGAAATAGTCTTTCATTTGAAAATAGCTAATTTGACATGGAGATAATTATCTTGGTGCTTTGAAATGTGATTAACTCTAATTATAGTCAGGAAAAAACCTACAGGGAACAATGAAAACAAAATCTAAATGTGGGAGCATGAGTGTGGACTGTCACGTGTGTGATTCATGTGACATAGCAGGTCTGATTTTTTTCAAGAGGGTAGAAATCCTGTTGTAAAAATATGCAGCCATGTCCTCAAACTGCAAATTCCTACTTGCACATGAAATTCCTATTTGCACACACATCCACCCCTCGGTGTAAGACAGTAACACGAGCAGTGCTTGTGTTAAATGCTTTACTAACTGTATGCATGCGTGTAGGCAGACACACACACACATACACACAAACTATAGTTGGTACCCAACTTAATGTAAATCCAGAACATTCTTGTTTTGTCAGTGGATAATCACACTGTACTTCTAGCAAGATCAGTGTGTTGGTTCCAGTTAAGGGATGCAGAAATGCTACCCAGGCTAGTTACTCAGTGGACCTTTTTACCAAATAAAGAAAAATACTCCCAGTTTCATTTAGTAATTCATTTGAAATATGAGGACTGGTAGCATTAAGTAGTTAACATTTTTCTATGTGGATCAAAGTCTTATTCAGTGTTTGGCTTCCTTTTACTAAACTTAATAAACTGCTCCCTTCACTACTGTTTTCTCATAGTGGCATCCACAAGCAATTCCTATATTGTGCTGTGCTTTGTTTTTGCTTTATTTTTTAAGTATTTCTTAGTATTTGTCATAAACCATAGATTTAAACCAGCGATCGTTCTCCTCGGGTATGGTGACAATGCAGAAGTACACACAAAGAAGAGAACAATTTGGAACAGAATGTATTATTTAGTACTTTTCATACCAAAGGTTGTTCCTCAGTACTGATGAGGGAGACGAGGTCTCAAAGTCTGGCTGTCATTATCCACTTATGCATAGCTACGCATGGCTTTCCTTTTAAATACTCTTATATTCTTGTTTTATGGAAAATAGTAAATAGGATTATGGTTTTATAGCTAGTGAGTTATACAAAGCTCTATTCCTTTTTCCAAAGGATCTGACCATTCTAACTGTTCATTATAGAATATTGGACTATGGATTATTAGTCATTTGTGTTATTGTCTGTTTTGCATTCCTGTCCAACTGGCTTTTGAAAAGGCAGTGGTGTGCTTTCTGTTACATTTTAGCCTATCATCTCAAAACTGCATGCTGAAATTGGTTTTGATGAATACTTGCATTCTTTGAGTTACTTTATCGGTTTGGGTTTTCTTTAAATGGAATTGGGTAAAGCTTTTTGTTTGTTTGTTTCATACACATACATAATTTATTGGCTAATGTATTTGTACATAATAGTGTAGAATATGGCTTCTAGGCTCTGACCAGCTTGGCTTAGCTCTGATGCGATCTGCTGGAGGTAATGGGGAGCCAGGAAGCCTAAACCATTGCACTGGGAAGGAAATTATGACTCCAGGTTTGGATTCAAGGCTCACAGCTTTGTGTTGATGGATGCCTTAATATTTGCAGCTTAATTTCTCGGGGGAACCTGGCTTTCTAGTATGAAGTTTCTAGACATTTTACACACCCAGCTTTGTATCTGGCACTTTAGAAACACTGGATTCCTCATCAGCTGAGCCTCCGTATCTTTAGAAATTTTTAAATGCTGAGATGTTGATGTGTAATTTCCCATTAACCACTAGTTTCTATTGAAAGTCCAGCAGTAGGGCAAAGCTCCTAAAATATGGTCTTGCCAGCTCTCCCCTTCCTGCTCTGTCACACACTGCATGTTACCTGGAGCTCTGTGATTCTCAGCAGAGAGAAGAGGTCTGGAAGTGAGTGTACCATGATAGGAGCAAAGGGAGATGAAAGCTCAAGTAGAGAAAGATAATTGTGTAAGCCGTTTGAGATGAGATCAAGAGTTCTCTTCATAAGGGTGAAAAAAAAAGTCCTCAAAGGAATGAATAGGAAGGATGATGGGATGAGCCCAGGAAGAGGACTTTTACAGTGGTGTGTGACTAGACCAAATGAGGGAAAGGGTAAAGCAATCAGGGAGCAGATTAGACACATTGCTGGAGTCAATTTGGTTACACAAAGGTAGATTAAAATGGCCTGCTAAACTCCTTAGGTGCCACCTGCAAGCTGGATATTAAATCTAAATATCTGGTCATTCCCATTAATTGTTGAGGAAGTCATCAATAATTCCACAGCAGTTTTGAAATTAATAGAGAAGAAAACTGTGAGTTGGGAATAGTGTTTCTGCTCTAGTGAAACCATTTCTGTAATTTAGTCCAGGTGAGCCGAATGTGCACAAATGACAGAATTTCCTAGACCTTCTCTGCAGGGTTAGACTGCTTCACAATGTGTTGGGTATGAAAAGCAGGAAAAAAAATCCTAATGACTTTTTTCTTCTATTAAACTGATATCATTGTTTCTGGGTGCAAGAAAAACAAATGTCATTTTAAAACTGTAGTTTACTTGTTTGTACATGGTAAAACCATGGTAAACACAGATGGATTAATTAGGTAGAGACTGTTACCTGACTTTATATTCCTCTTTAATTTTATATAGTTGTACTGAACTGAGACATCTTTCTCAAAACTGCTCTAGTTTATATGATTCAGCTTACCATTCTGCGGTCTCATTAAACCACAGGAACAATCTAATTTGCCTTTTTTTTTTTTCCTTTTTAGTAACACAATCAACATCCTTTCTCATTTAGTTTTTGTTTTAATCAAAAAAGGAAAAAATCTGGTACTGTAGAAAAGAAGTTGACATTGCAGTAGCTTGGAATGAAATGCACACTGTAAAAAGTGTAAAGCAAAAGATTTGTACTTAAACACCAGGGAAGATCTGAATAGTCTGGATAGAAGAGGGGCTGTCCCAATGACACTGGCAGCTCCTCTAGTATCAAAGCATTAAAAAGAAGCTAAAGCAGCTTAAAACCCAGCCTAGTATCCTCCTGCCCTTGTGCTGCAAGTTCTCTGTGCTGTACAGAGTGCTCTTGAGTGTGCATACTAATTTAAATTGCAGCATACTCATACAGCAATAGCCTTTTTATTATGTTCTGCTCCATGTCACTTGTACCTTCTGACGTATCCCAAAGTGACAACTTTAAAAAGTTTCCCATGAGAACCCTACTGAAGTTTAGTGAAGGCCATGAATAGCCTGCCACCATGTCATTGGGGAGCTGCACACCAAAAATTCTCCAGGGCAGGGAAATCTCTTTTTTATTTTAATTATTGCTTAAAGCTCCTGAGACAAGCTGATACATAATAATCACACTCACTTGCTGTCCTGTTTTGTATTTAATATGGCATGGAAAAATTTGTTGCCCCAGTTATCCAATTTTCAGGATTTTCAGTGGACGTCTTTGACTGTCTCCCTCATTAGCTTCCATTTCATATTACCTTGCTTCTTTCTGGGTACCAGCACACTTGCTTCCAGCACAGCTCCACAGCTTCTTTCAAGCCCCTGAGGCCACATTCCTAATGTAGAGCAGCAAGGAACTGTGCACACCCCTTGTCAGCTCCCCTCCAGCACAAAATCCAGCCACTGCACTCAGAGGGCACCTGAGGCTGTTACATCAACTACCTTTAAAAATTAACTGCATAGCTACTGTTGGTTTCATCTTCTTGTTTTCCATAACATTCCCATTTTCTTTTTTTTTTTTCTGTATGAGAGCAAATTCAGCTGAGGATTTGCAGACAGTGTGATGATGATTGCGGAGCGCATGGACAGAGCTTGTTCACTGAGAGAGCAATGCACCATGCTGCTACTGTGCATACAAACAGTGATGCACCTACAAAAAATCACCAAGCCCCTTGGTTCCATCCTCATAATTCATACTCTGTCTATGAACTAGGGAAGAGGATGCTGTGTTTGTACCCTAGTTTGTTATTCTCTTCAGTAGGTCTAATATTTGCAGAAATGCTCAATTAGAGATAAATCTTTTGTAATTCCTTTGGATTTCATTGTAATAGTGTTAATCATGATGAATTCTTTCAGTACTTAAGAAAATCAATTGTCAATTAGCTTTTATGGGGAATTATACATTGTGGTTAGTCATCAGTTGGGTGTTATGGCTTTGTTTGACAACTGTGTTATTAAAATATACAGTAATTTGCTTTTATTATAATCTATATAAAAGCCAACACAAGTTTCAAAAATAATGTGAGCTTTGGAATTATAATTAGAGCATGTTTTATTAGGAATTGTTTTATAATGCAGTGTTACTGTTCAGAATTAATTATTTTGTGTGAAGAAAATATAATTAATATATTATTTACAGGAACCAGATAGCTTACCTATTTTTTTTTCATAAATTCTTGAAGAATAATAACTGTATTAACAAGATTTAAATAAGTAGATAATCATTCTAAGGTAAATAGGCTTGATTAAATGAATGGTTTAAATGCAAAACACTGGGCCAGTTTCTACAAATTAGTATTACCAGATGAAGTTGTGTTCCCACTTAATCTGGAGGTTGGTGCTGTACTGCAGGATTGGTCCAAAGTTTATTCAATCATTTTCATAAGCAACTTCTGTAATACATTGACCTAACTCAGCTAATTCTCTAATGAAATGGTGCATCAGTATATAATGTTAGCAACAAATGTTATTAAGCAAATGAGTGTATTATTTTCTAGCTACTTTGATTAAACACGACATGTTTGCTACAGTTGTGACAGCCTCTGTTTAAAAAGGAGTACTTTTGAAGACATTAAGGAAAACCGTGACGGATACAAGCCAATGTCATTACTGCAGTTAAAATTGGGAAAAATTCAAAGAAGTTTGTGATATTTTGGAT